>SZWC01014525.1:63246-73618 GCA_023375785.1 Penium margaritaceum
CTATATCTATATCTATATCTATATCTATATCTATATCTATATATATATCTATGTCTATATCTATATCTATATCTATATCTATAACTATATATATCTATATATATATCCATATCTATGTTTATATATATTTATATATCTATTTATTTATCTATATATATATATCTATATCTATATCTATATCTCTATCTATATTAACATCTATATCTATATCTATATCTATTATCTATAATTAGATCTATATCTATATATATCTATATCCATATCTATATCTAAATCTCGGTCTATATCTATATCTATATCGATATCTATGTTTGTATCTATATTAAAATCTATATCTATGTCTATATATATATATTTGTATCTATATCCATACTGATATGTATATCTAAATTTATATGTACCTGTGTTCAAATTTATGTCTATATCCATATCAATATGTTTATCCTTATCCATATTTTCTTCCATATTTAGATCTATATTTGTATGTGTACATATTTTCATAACATATATATCTACATATTAATGCATTCACATATAAATATTAGTATATATGTATGTAGAAAATTATTTTTATATTTTTAAATATATTCCTATATATTTCTTGACTCATATCAATTGTTTATGAGTTCTTACAAATTTATTCTCTATTTGTTAGAAATACTTTATTTTTTCAATAATAATTTAATGGAATGATAAATATCTAATAATTTCATGAAAATGTAGAAATGTTTACAAAAAATCCATGTGCGTTTGTTTTCTATTGATTTGTTTCACCTTACTCTTCTTTGATTCTAAGGTTTTCACTCGTATGTCAATTTTTCCTTAATTAAGTAAAAATTTCATATTTTATTTCATTATTCCATCCGTTTCGTGTCATAAAATGATGAAGGTGCGTCCACTTATCTGTTATCTGGATTTTATTTGCTCAGTTTTCACCTTTTGACCCATTGTTTATTCTTTGTATCGTTTCTGCGTATTGCTTTCCAGAAGGTTATGAGCATATTTTCCTAGACACCTCCGTATTTTACCCATGGCTTCTTAGACGATCGATGTACGGATGTGCCGGCGGCTTTGGTATTTGTTTCCTCCGTATAGTTGGATCGTGAAACGGTTTCGAACCTGTAGAACAATGTTTTGTACTCTCCGACTAGCAACTTATGCGCACGGGCCCTTGGTCTCCAGCGCTGAAAAGTGACCGCTTGCGCCTGATTTACTACGCGTATAGAACGTTCAATTCGTAAGCGCGCGTGTATGCACACATGTTCCGGTTAGCGCGCGTGGATTAAGTCTTCACTGGTGCCCTAAACTGGACGTCCTGCAGCTTTCGAGGACAGCCGAGACTATGCGGAGGTCATAAAACGAACCCTTGGTGAGCCGGATGCCGGAGGGACCGGAGGACCGTTTGGGCAGTCCCGCTACTCTCCAGGAATCGCAAACTGTCTCGTGAGTGGAGCTTGTTCGACTCACGAAGCTCGCTTGAGCGGTCGGCGTAGATGTTGGTGCAGGAGGCTCGGCTCGACGATGTGGCAATGTTTTGAGGAAGACGCTATAGTAGGAGCATGTCAAAACGGGCACACGAAATAGCACCTGTTTCTAAGGGATTTCAAAACTGTTATATGTCTAAAGTGGCACCCCGAAACTTGAGATGTATGAAGGTGCATGCACAGATGTCAACCTTCAACAAGGGCACACAAAACTGTCAATATCCAGGAGGGGCACACGAAAATGTAAAACAGGAGATTGATTAATGTTTGAAAGGGCACTCAGAAATGTTAAGTATTTTGGAAAGGATTCCAAATCAGCATTCTATTCATTAAAATGCTAAAAATTGGTCAACAAACATATTCAAAATATCAAAGTAAAGCTTTGATTACTATTTTATTAAGTTTCATGGTCACATCAATGAAATAAAAAGTTTGAAAATGGACCCTCAAAATGCACTACGTTTTACAAACTTGACAATAAGGACAAAATATTAGAATTTCTGGGTACGTTTTTTGTTTAGAAATTTTATTTTTGATTTTCATCTGAAAATGCCCGTGTTCCAATGCGTCTATCGTACCCTAGTGCCACGTGATTTTGATATTAATTGTTTTATTTTGTGGACTAATTCATGAATTCGGGTACAGACCTGCATATGTTTGGTTTTTTATCAAAAACACTTTATTATTTCATTCGAGGCTAAGTTCGCACATGGCAGTCAAGTTCATTACATTGCCCTCAATTTTTCGCTTTGTGCGTCAAATCTGACAGCATGCGAGGGGGGATCGCGTGGCTTTGCCACGCAACACCCCTCGCAAGCTGTTAGACGCGCCAATTCCATGACACCATGGAGCCGAACGAGACGTCGCAAGAAACATTTTGTCGATTTTTAGTGTGCCTCCCAGAGTGATTTCGTCATTAAAGAATACACCGTAGTATTTATACCCAGTGACGAATCATGACTACGACCCAAAAAATATTTGTTTTGACGAATTCACATGGAACTACGGTATTGCTTAGAAATTTGGAACAATGAAAGTTGGGAAGAAAGGACTCGATGCATTCATCTCTTTGTAATCACCCTAAATTCAATCTTTAACCATACAAATGTAGATTATAGGCTTAATAAAATCATGGAAACTGACATGTTTATTTGAAGCTTTGGTGTTTTAACTCTTTGTGATATATAGAATGGAAAGAATAATTCACGTACATATACTAAAAATTACAAGGGATAGATATTCACTATGATTTTTATGAATATCATTTTTTATTGGCTGTGCACACATTTAAGACATGTTGCTACTAAGAGCCTTGACAAATTGTTTATCGCACTTGACACACTACTATAAAACATGTGAATAATTTGCCACATGAAAGATGAAGAAACAAATGATGCAACTCCTTATGTTTAACTTTAGCAAGGACATCAACAACTAGCTGAGAAAAAGAATAATCTAAATGTTACATGTAATAAACCAAATATGATGGCATATATGAATGTGTAATAGATCAAGAAATCACCATCTAATCATGAATTATTTGCATGAAAATATGAGTAAATTTTAAAGTGTAACAAGAAATGTTTTGGTTTAGTGTGTTGTATTAGTTATGACAACTCTTTTGACATAGGTATATACCCCAAAAAGGTTTAGATATTGATATAGAATTGTCAATGTGGAAAGTGTTGTAAGGATTTTTTTTCAAGAACCATGTAAAGTGATATTATTAGAACAGGATGGAAAAAAACATTAATAATATCATAGTCTGTATAGATATGTATAATGGAATAAGTCAAGACAAATCATACTTTAGGGGCACTTGAAGTGGCATAAGCAACAATGGCGCACGATTGAACATTGACATTGATGTTTTTGGATTTACCCATATGGATACAAGGCTGCAAGAAAATTTGCTATGGTTTAATTCTTACAAGAATGGGAAAATTCACCCTAAATAATATCTTCTATTAATGAAAAACATAGTACGTTCAAGAATGTTCTCATGGTTGTTTGCTAATCATAATAATGAACTTATTAATGATGCCTTTTGAGTAATGAGTGTTCCTTTATTCATGAAGAAAAGTGAGTTTGGCTAGAACACAATCGTTGATTCATTTCAATTTTTGGACTTCATTGGTCATGGATCCCCAAAACTAGTAGAATTCCAAGAATGAAATGATAAGCTAAATTAAATACTCAAATCATTTTAAAACATAGAAGGTATATATGGTTCTTTCGTTATTGAAATCAACCATTTGTCAACATATTGTATGTCCTTCATAGGTATAGAGAACAGAACAAGCAAAGTGGGTTATGGTCAACCCATCCGAAGGTTAAAAAATAACCCTGTAGTAAGCTATTGTCAAGAACTAGACAGAAATTTATTCATGTTTGGTGTTTGTGTTGTAGTTATGTCAATTGACATCTAGCCAAAAGGACATTATTGCGTGGATCTTGAATGAAATTGGTTTGGTGTATTTGTAATGGAGGAGAAGTGAAAAATTTTCGTCCATTTAGTTTTTCATGCTCATCATTTTAAGGCGTGTTGGCACTTCAACAAGAATGTCCACCTCCTCTTTATGTGGGCGTGGATATAGAGTATGTCCTGAGGGACATTTTTTGACAGTGGTAATGAGGCTACAAAACATACTAATATTCTAAACTAGTCCGGTTACGATGCGTGAGATAGAAGTTTAAGAACCATGAGAATTCAAGAGAAATTTGCCATAATATTGACTGTTTTTCAGCCAACCATAGCCGACGCCCTTTGATGTGGTACAGAAGTGGTGCAACCTGGACATACATAAGTTTATGAAACTTGTGAGTGGGCAATTGTATGCTTCAATCAATGGATAACTAAGAAAAGATTAATAAAATTTTAAATTTTAATTACAATGAAAAATATTAGAAAATATGCGTGCTTTGGTGTTCCACTATACAAGCTTTTCACATCTTGGATCGGCCATATGTTATCAACATTTTGATCTTTCTTGGTAATTGAATGTACACACTTAGATGTCTGAAATATCCTGGTTTTAGAATGTGAAACCTTGTAAAATAATTGGTGGAGTGTCTTTAATCATCGACTCCTAATGGGACTTCACCATCGTTGCTCGACTTGAGCACTAAAGATTAAAATTGTCTCATTCTTGTTCACAAGATTATGTATGTTCATTTGAGAAGTTCAAGAAGTTTAGTTCGGTGGCAATGTTTTATAATTTTAAGGATTTATTGAGTGTATCATTGTCTTAAATTGCGTTTTTCTTATTAGCTTCCATGCTTTCACCATTTATGTTTTGCTTTTCTTAATAAGCATAGCCTCTCCTTAGATTGATATTGAATCAATTAACAGGTTCATACATATTAGAGGAGTGACTCCATGAATAGAAGACATGTTTTGCATTTGGCGGGAACGTTATCATCTCCTTTCAGACAGGAAACATTCCCTGACTAAATCAACAACAGGTTGGGAGAAGCTGACTTACTTCGGGTCCTAGGCTTGTAGGGAGACATCTCGTTCAAATGGATGCAAGACCGGGACAGGAGAAGCGAAACACGACACAAGTCATTAGACAGGCTACTCCCTCTGCTCCCTCCACTTGCGCCAGACTGAAAATACACCTTATGCTATCGAGCCAAGGAAGACGCCACCACCGTCGACGATCCAGCACGATTTGGGAAGCCTTGCCGCCGCTCTGTCGCAGAGGCAGTCCTCAACTCTGCTCTTCCGCAGTGTCCAGGCTTGGGGTCCTGCGTCGGCATATCGGTCCTCTCCACCGCCACCACTATCACCTCCTCCACGCAGCACTTCGCAAGAACTTTCGTCCCCTTGTTTTTCGGAGTCGTCCTGTGAGAAACCAGTCATCGCGCATGCAAGCATTGTCCATGGCAAGCTAGCTCAGTGCCCGTCCCCTCAGTGTCCTGGACGCGAGTGCCCCCGCTGCTCGCCCGTCCAACCCTATCACGATCCGGAACCAGCGGTCGTGCCAACCGACCGCCCCGTCAGGCCCGTGGCCCGGGGAGACCCATACCAGCCAGCCAACCAATTGACAAACCAACCAATTAAGCGACCAGCCTGCAGTGGTCGACGGCTTGCAACCCCGACCCCGCTTCCTTGTCCTTGTCCTCGTCCGTGGTCCCCGATCCATGCTTGTGACCCTTGCGCCTGCCGCCGATCTCCGACTCTCGACGCAGCAACAGCACGAGCAGCAGCAGCCGCAGCAGCAACAGCCAGGAAGAGAGATCCGACTCTCTGTCAGTCCGAAGGAGTCAGAGGGAAGTTCGGACACCCGTCGGGACCCACCCACCAACCGTGACCGACCGTCGCGGCTCACGAAGCAGGGGCTCGGGCAGAGGCTCGTGGTCTCTCGTGATCAAGGCGCGATCGGGGAAGACCCCAGCACGGACACCTGCAACATCTCTCTCTCTCTCTCTCTCTCTCTCTCTCTCTCTCTCTCGCAGCAGCTGAGGCGCTGGACGAGGAACAGGGGCCGGCGGTGCAGTGGTCACCAGAGTGTATTGAACAGCGTTTCAGAAGACAATGAAGCAGGCGTGGGGGAACATCANGCAACATCTCTCTCTCTCTCTCTCTCTCTCTCTCTCTCGCAGCAGCTGAGGCGCTGGACGAGGAACAGGGGCCGGCGGTGCAGTGGTCACCAGAGTGTATTGAACAGCGTTTCAGAAGACAATGAAGCAGGCGTGGGGGAACATCACCGACGCCACGAGTGTGGGCCTCGCCAGAATCAACTCGGACTACAAGGTCCGGACCTGCTCCCACTGCCGTCATTTCTTCCCACCCTGCTGACACCGCCAGTGTTGGCGGTGGCTGTTGTGTTGTTGCTGTTGCAGCCGCTGGCGGCGGCGGCGGTGGTGGTGGCGGTGGTGGTGGTGGTGGTGGTGGTGGCGGTGGTGGTGGTGGTGGCGGTGGTGGTGGCGGTGGTGGTGGTGGTGGTGGTGGTGGTGTTGGCCTATTGATGTGGATTTGTGTTTCTTCCACGTGTCGTTGGCCGTGCGTTGCCTGGTATTCCCTCCCAGCCTTGCTAATGGCCACAAGTACAAAACAGGAGAGCACTACGGCAGCCCACTATCTATCCGTCTCCAGTTTCCATTCGCAAAGCTACAGTGTAGTGCATGGGACGCTCGTTTGTTTCGGCGCGCCAGTGACTTCTGTCCATCTGCCTGCCATTTTGTTTTTTTTACGATAGAAAATGAGAGAGTTTTGGGAAAAGGACCAGCAGGGGGTGTGGGGTTGTAAGAGCAGCCTGTGCAGACGCACAGGCTGCTTTTTCAGCAGCAGTCAAGAGCGCTGTGCCGTTGTCAAAGGTGGTACAAAGGCTTCCATCGCTTGCTCCATTGCCAGGAGATCATTACCACGACTACTGCTTGCTGCAATGCTGGCTGAAGCGAGAGGTCGTTTGTGCCGCTGTGGGCCTGCGGAGACACACTCATCACTCCATGATGAGTTCCCTCTCACTGCTAACATTATCATCACCTGTGTAGGCCCTGCTGTTGTTGTCGCTGCTGCTAAAGACGCCGCCTTCCTCCATTACTGCTACCCCATGATCCTCGTTGCATTGATTGACATGATGGCCTATGTTAACAATGTCATCGTCCCCTCCGCCCCCGCCCTCCTTGTTGCGGCCAGTCCTGCAGTTGTTGTCGTCGTCGTCGCTGGCCCCATCATTGCCATCGCTGTCGCATCCGCAGCTGCTGATGAGGCCATTGTGGTTGTCGTTGCTGCGGTTGATGCTTCGTCGTTTTCACAGTCGTTGTTGTTGTTGGCGTCTGAATCAGCGTCGGCATCAGCGTTGGCATCACCGTCGGTGTCTGTGGTAATGGCGTTTGCGGTGTTGGCGTCAACGGCGTCAGCATCATTGGCTTTGGCGTTGGCGTCATCGGCATTGTCATCGCCGCTGTTGTCGCCTTCGTCATTGTCATCGTCATCGCAGCCCCTGCTGCTGATGCTGTCGTCATCGTCGCCGCCGCAGCCGCCGCCGCTGCCGCTGCTGCTGCACCGCCGCCACTGCCGCCGCCGCTGCCGCCGCCGCCGCCGCCGCCGCCGCCGCCGCCGCTGCCGCCGCCGCCGTCGTCGTCGTCGTCGTCGTCGTCGTCGTCGTCGTCGTCGTCGTCGTCGTCGTCGTCGTCATCGTCGTTGTCGCCGTCCTTGTCGTCGTCGCCGTTGTCAACTTTATCGTTGTTGTTGTTGTTGTTGTTGTCAGTGTGATCGTCGGTTGTTATCGTCCATCTGCTCCTCTGTACATTGTAGTCATCGTCGCTGTCGTCGTCGTGATAGCCGTCGTCGCCCCGCCTCTGTCGTCGCCGCCGTCGCCGTCGCCGCTGCCGCCGTCGCCGTCGCCGCCGTCGTCGTCGTCGTCGTCGTCGTCGTCGTCGTCGTCGTCGTCGTCGTCGTCGTCGTCGTCGTCGCCGCCGCCGCCGCCGCCGCCGCCGCCGCTGCCGTCGTCGTGGCCGTCGTCGCCGTCGCCGTTGCCGTCGCCGTCGCCGTCGCCATCGCTGTCGCCGTCGTCGTCGTCGTCACCGTCGTCGTCGCCGTCGTCGTCGTCGTCGTCGTCGTCGTCGTCGTCGTCGTCGTCGTCGTCGTCGTCGTCGTCGTCGTTGTTGTCGTCTTCATCGTCGCAGTCTTCGTCGTTGTGGTCGTCATCCTTGTTGTCATCATGGTCGCGCCTTTGTCGTCGTTGTCATCATCGTTGTTGTCATTGTTATCGCTGTGGCCTGCCCCTGCAGTCTCTGTTGATGCGCCATAGCTGTTGATTTTGCTGTTGCCATTGCCTTCGCAGTCATCATTCCGTCCAGCATCACGGATGCTGCCACAGTTGTTGTAGCCGTTGCTGTTGCTGCCACCGACACTGTTGCTGTCGCTTTTCCCATCACTGTTGCTGTTGCTGTCGCTATTCCCATCGCTGTTGCTGTTGCTCTCGCTGTCACCCTTGTTGTCGTCCTTGTTGCTGCTGTGGCCATGACCCTCACCATCGCCATCCCCATCCCAGTTGCAGTCGCTGCCACCACCGTCGCTGTCACTACGGCCGCCGTTGCTGCTGCTGCAGCCGCCGCTGCCGTCGCCATTGCCATTGCTGTCGCCGTCAACGTTGCTGTCGCCATCGTCGTGGCCATTGACGCTGCGCCGCCGCCGTCGCCGTCGCCGTCGCCATCGCCATCGTTGTCGCCGTTGCCACCATCGCCGCCGCCATCGTGGCCTCTGTTGCTGTCGCTGCTGCTGTGGCCGTCACCGTCGCTATTGCCTCCGCAGTGGCTTTCACTAAGGCTTCTGCTGGTGTTGTGGCTGCCGCTTTGGCTGCCACTGTGGCTCCTGCTGTCTCTGCCACCATCACTCTTGTGATGGTTGTGGCTTTCATGATCGTCACCATCATTTTCATGTTCGTCGCTTTCCCTGTTGCGGTCGCCGTCGCTGTTGCTGCCGCTGTCCTTGTCGCTGTCGCCGTCGCCGTCGCCGTTGCCGTGCCATTGCTGTTGACGTCGCCGGCTCTCTTACCATCGCTGTCACCGTCGCCGGCTGTCGCCGTCGCCGTCGTCGTCGCCATCGCCGTCGCTGTCACTGACGCTGTCGCCGTCGCCGACACTGTCGCTGTCCCCGTCGCCACAGCCGTCGCCGTCGCCATCGTTGTCGCCATTGCTGTCGCTGTGGCTGTCGCCGTCGCTGCTGTCCTCGCCGTCATCATTGCTGCCGCCCCCACCATTGCCATCGCCGCCCCCACCATTGCCATCGCCGCCGCCACCCACGTGGCCTCCGTTGCCATCACCGCTGCTGTCGCCGTTGCCGTTTCCGCTGCTGTGGCTGTGGCCGTCGCCGGCGCCTCTACAGTTGCCATCGTTTTTGCTTCTTCTGGTGCTTTGACTGCTGCTTTGGCTGCCGCTGTGGCCTCCGCTGTTGCTGCCACCATTGCTGTTGTGGTCTCTGTCGCCATTGGTGCCTTCGCCACCATGTCGGCCGCCTCTGTCGCTGCCGCCGGCTTGTCGTTAGTGCTGTGGCCTTTGCCGTCGCTGCTGCCATCACCATAGCTGCTGCAATTCCCGTTTGGTCCCTGTGGCTGTCCTGCTGCCTTCGTGGTTGACATATTCGTCCTTCTCCCCGCTGCCATCGCTGACGGCATCCTCGTCCCCATTTGCAATCTTCGTCGTTGTCCCCATCCCCGTCCCTGTGGGAGTCGACATCGCTGTCGCCGTTGCTGCTGGCGTCGTCCTTGCCTTCGCCTTTGGCCTTCGTCATTGCACCTTTCGCCGTTGCTGTCGCTGTCACAGTCGCCATATTCATTGCTGTCGCTGTCGGTCATCGCTGTTGCTAATGTCGCTGCTGTTGCTGTTGCTTCACCACTGCTGTCGCTGTTGCTGCGGCCATCACTGTGGTTGCAGCTGGTTGTCCTTGTTCTCTGTAAACAAGAGACTGCAACCCGCTGCCTCTGCTGCTGCGACAAGTCCCCCTGCTGTTCCTCTGGCAATGCTGTTGCTGCCGGCAGTGGAAGCAGCACGACTTCATGGTCAGCAGGGGGCGGCTTGCTGCTGCCTTCTGGTCTGGAGCAGGTGCCGCCGCTCCCTCATGCGAGCGGAATGCGCAAGGAGGGACTGCGAATCCGTGCCACCAGTTCTGTAGACATTGCTTGCACCATGTCTCGGCCGCGGTGGCAAGCAGGACAATGGTATGCTCCCCACCGCGTGCGGCAACAAGTTGCTGTCGGCAAAGAAGGGCCCAGCAGTTGTCCGCTGGGACCAGCGCACACTGGCAGTCAGTCAGCACCTACCTTGAAAAATACGGGCTTTTTTTGGGGTCTGGGGCGAATGATACGACCTGTTTTAAAATGGTTGTTTTAAAACGCCCGTATCCCGTATTAAATTCTGGGGGGGGGGGGGTTGGGGAG
>SZWC01014526.1:0-12025 GCA_023375785.1 Penium margaritaceum
TTGCGCCCTATTTGCGCCCTACTTGCGCCCTACTTGCGCTATACTTGCGCCCTACTTGCACCCTACTTTTGCCCTACTTCTTCCCTACTTGTGCCCTACTTGTGCCCTACTTGCGCCCTATTTACGTCCTACTTGCGCCCTACTTGCGCACTACTTGCGCCCTACTTGCGCCCTACTTGTGCACTACTTGCGCCCTACTTGCGCCCTACTTGCGCTCTACTTGCGCCCTACTTGCGCCCTACTTGTACCCTACTTGCGCTGTACTTGCGCCCCACTTGCGCCCTACCAGCCCTCGCATCAGCGAGGGCTGGCCGGCGGCCAGCAGTTTGCTGGCCGTCGGCCAGCTCGCTGCCGGCCGGCTGTACGGCTGGCAGCCGGCCAAGCGACCGGCTGGCCGGCCACCGGCCGGCCAATCACCAGCCGCTGATGGCCGCCTCAGCCGGATCAGCGGCTGAGAGGCCACGAGGGCCTCAAGGGCGAGGCCTCGTGGCCTCCTGCCCTCGTCCCCCCCTCGCCCTCCTTGCAAACAAGCAAAAGAGGACGAGTGATAGGGGGAGCAAGACTGAGGTCAAAAGTGCTGGCGTAAAATCGCCAGCGTGCCTCGCACGCGACAATTTTGCGCCAGGACGACAAAAACGTAAGTCAAAGTTTGTTTGTGATGAACTTCGACATAAAATAAATGAAATAACTCGTGCAAACACACGAGTTTGAGGTAAAAACCCCAGTTTGGGTCTCAAAACCAGGGGTTTTGTTAAAAACGGAAATGGGCCTCCCGAGACTCGAAATATTCGAGTCTCCCTGCTCTAGGTCACTGATGAGGATTGCCCCTCAGTCTTGCGAATGGGGTAAACCCGTGACGCGGACTGAGAACGCCATTCTGCGAACTCCAATGACGACTTCAGAGCAGGCGCTAGAGATCTAGCCTATTACAGTGGTATCAGAGCGAGACGACCCTCACGACCAAGGGTTCGATGGAAGGCAGCTAAGACCTAGATAAAACGCCACCGGCAGCTGCAAGCAACAACAAAAACGCCAAGAGGGACTACAGAATCAACACGTGACAGATTGAAGCAGCGTAAAGTGCGTTAGAGGGCTAGAAAAAAGCTTTACTTGGTGGAGAGTCTTTCTTCTAGCCTCTTTACACTTCCAGGGAGCTAGGAGGAGTTTTGGGGGGTGGGTTGGGGAGTTCCCACCTCTAAAACCACAAAATCCTTCTCATTATCAAGGCTCCTTCAAACTTCCTTCATCTAAAAAATTGGGACAGCGGCCCTCCCCAAGCTTAGGGGTGCTCAAGACCTGAGAGCATCCTAAAACGAAGGAGGGTGATAACTTGGACACTTTTGGCGGCTCCCCTAATGCCACTGGCTCAAGGAAGACGCCGCCAAGGGGCACAAGACACGCAAAGAGGACTCAAGAGGAGGCCAAGGGCTACAAGAAGACAAGAAGACAAGAAGAAAGGTATGTTTTGTTCCTTGACCTTGTACTTGCTTCTCTTCTTGCTCTTTGTCTTAGTTTTGTGAGCGGTACTCACACTCTTTCTTACTCCCTTGTACTTTGATTTTCTGTTTTCCTAGATCCTAGTTACTACCAAGTTCCGTGAGTCACGGCCTTGGATGACTAGTTTCTAAACCTTCGACCTTGTGCGGACGTGGCGGCCTAGAAAAATAGAAATACAAATTGAAATCGTCTCACCGATTGTGAGAGCAACGGCTTAGAAGAAGGTTCCTCCTCATTGTGGGATGATCCTCACAACAATCTTCACGTGCTAGTTGCACAAGCAACGGGATGGCAAGTGGCGGACCGTCTAGAGCCAACAAGGGCAAGGTGGTGACGTTCTCACCACACGCTCTTGGCGGACTCCAAGTTTTGGGTGCCGCCGCTGCGAGCACGGTTGCCAAACCAAATGCAACCGTACCGCCTAAGGCAACCATGTTGCCTAAGGCAACCGTGTTGCCGAAAGCAACCGTACCGCCTAAGGCAACCAACGCCAGCCTCAGCGACACCAAGAAGCGTGCAGAGGCCGCAAAGGTGCTCCATGAGCACGTCGACGCGCACATGGGCGATCCCCATGCGGCGGACGACGTAATGGAGGAGGATCTTCCGGAGGAAGACCCCGACGAAGAGCACGACGCCGACGATGGCGAAGGCGATGAGGATCGCGACCATCGCCATAGTCGTGCGGCAAACTCGAGCTGATTGCTCGAGAAGGGAAAGGCACCCGCCACATCGCCTGAAGTTGCTGACGGCAGCGAGACGGTCGAGAGCAGCAAGAGCGCTGAAAACAGTCACATGGGAAGTTCTCGCGAGAACGAGCCGGACGACGACGCCACAAAGGCAATTCGCGATGGCCGTCATAGGCTTACGGAGTTTGCTGCTGAGGCGGCAGGCTGACTGAAGATCACCACCGACAGTGGGGACATGGCCCCACTCGGAGAAATGGGGGCGGACCCCCCTTCCTACGATGTGGCCACGATGGGGCAGGGCAGCACCCACTCGAGCGTCGTTGCTGATGATAGTCTCCTCCGAAAGGTGGGACTCCTTGGAGGCGTGTACGCAAACCGTACCCTGTTGTAGTGGGTAACGGTGCACGAACAACACGAGGCCCTGGAGGCTTTTGCCGATGCTGTGACGACATCGGAGCTCAAGTTTGTGTTCGCCAGCCTGCTGGCCCACGTCGAACAGAGCATCACGGATCTTGACCGTGATCGTCAGCTGCAGCGCCTGGCCGCCCACCAGGCAAGCCGCTGATGCAACGACCTCGATAATGCATCGCAGAGCGTGACCCAGGTGTGGATGCAGTAGCAAGTGCAGCGTGTCATAGCTGCGGATGCCATTGCCGGTGGCAGCGACAACTTGCCTACATCGACGACTTCGGGATCGGTTATGAACACGTCCTTCCTCCACAGTGTGGAGATCTTCCGAAAGGACGTGAAGCTGACCGATTGGCTGAATTGTATGGAGCACGTGCTACGTGTCCACAAGGCTCCACTCAGCTAGTTGGGCGACCTTGCCACGACGCAGGTTGAAGATAAACTCTTCAAGTACGTGGTCCAGAAGTGGACTGCACAGCAGCCATACCTCGAGTGGCAGCCCATGTCGTGGGAGGCCTTCTGTAGGATCATGCGCAAGAAGTGCACCCAACGTGAGGAGGCGCAGCGCGCCTTCCACAAGATCAAGGACTTCAAGCAGCTGGGCAGCTCGCTCGAATCCTACTTGAGCGAGTTTACCGCACTCGTGGAGGAAGCTGAAAGCTTCACCAAGGGCGATGGGACTCAAACGTTCAAGTACCTAGAGTACATGCTGCTGGAGTACTTGCGTGATGGTCTCGCCAGCGAGAAGCTGAAGGAAAAGACCACCACGACAGCCACTGGCCAAGCTTGGACACGTTGGAGGACGTTGCGCGACTACATGAGCCAAGTGTATTCGGCGAACCCGAAACACTAATCTGATGCATGACCAAACGCGCATGCACATCAGGGGCACGACATGCGCGTGGACGCTGTAGGGGCTGGTGGATCAGTTGGACAGCGAGGCGGGGCCAAGGGCAAGCAGCCTACAAACCCTCTAACCGAAAAGGGTGGTGGACACAAGGGTCCCAACAACAAGCACAGCCGCGAGAATGACGAGTTGCAAGTGGCGCGTCAGCGTCACAACGCGGCCTCCCGCGAAGGGCTCTGCCACAACTGCATGCAGTCGGGCCACTTGAGGGCTCAGTGCCTTGAGGATGCTGGTGGTGGACAAGAGGCCGCGGCGCTAGCTGCAACAGCAGCACCTCGTGGAGATGGTACAGCAGGAGGCCGCGGACAAGGCCGTGGACAGCGTCGCGGTCGCGGCAATGGGCCCGGCCGTGGTAACGGACAGGGCCGTGGGGCGGGTTTTCCCCACCCCTGAGTGAGCTCAGTGAGGACGACTCAGGGGTAGAACTGGATCACGAGTGTGAGTTCATGTTCTCAGACAAGGATGTTAAACAGTTTGATTTCTTAATGAGTTCAGAATTCTTTGTTGTTTTCTCCCCTCTCATTGAACCTCATTCTGCACTTGCTGATCGACATGGCCTACTAAATCTTGCATCACCAGATGAGATGCATGACCGAACCTGCTTAGTGGTGGCAACACCAACCACTGTGTAAGAGTTGTGTAACACAGTGATTGAAGCAAACACCCTCAAAGCGATGAGTTCAATCACATTTGCAGTACCTTTAGTCGAGGATTTTGACCCAGTGAAATTAAAAGACTGGAAGGTGCTGGCCGAATTCACACATGCCCACAAGATGTGGACTCGAGTGGGTGAATCATGGGAGTTGCGACGCCCTTCATACAGATTCCGTGTTTATCACAAACTCGGCTTACCGTCGTCGAGTCTGTTCACTCGAATAGTGGAGGCAACATGACGATGCAGTTCAAAGGACACCTAGCTGGTGCTCCCATGAACAAGCTTGCTAACACTAGAGGGGACGACTCTTTTGTTAGCCTTGGCTTTACCCGACAGGTTGGCCTAAAGTACGAGCCATCGAATGGCGCAGTTGTTGTCGGTGACAACCGTACCGTACCCGTGATCAGTACTTCTAAAGAAAAATTTTGTATTCAAGGGTACACTCAGAGTGTCACGTTGAAGGTACTCAACCTTCTTGACCCGTTTGACGTGATGCTAGGCGATCCCTGGCTCCGTGACAACAGGGCTCTATTGTGCTTTGAATCAAAGCGTTCGATCCTCTGAAAAGGATAACGCAGTGTTACGTTGATTCCGAGTACGAAATTATCACCGACCTGACTGAAAGTCTATGCCAGCTTGTCTGCAATGCAAGTCAAGAGACGTATTTGACAGGGTTGTCGATACTTCTTGGCTCAGCTGCAAAAAGTGGAGGACGACGTGACGGAAGACACGCCACAAGACATCAGATCTCTATTGGCAGAGTTTTCGGATGAATTCCAAGACTCACCGGCTGGGCTTCCACCAGAAAGACACATGAGCCACACGATTTTGCTGCAACTGGAGGCGACTCCTCCGTTTAGACCCATGTATCGCCTTAGTCTAGTAGAAAGGCGAGAGGCCGAACACCAAATCAAATAGTACGTTGCAAAAGGGTGGATCAAGCCCAGTAGCTCACCATATGGTACGCCGATCCTTTTTGTGAACAATAAGGACGGTGGGTTACGCATGTGCGTTGATGACCGGGCGTTGAACAAGCTGACGGTGAAAAATGGATTCCCCTTACCGCGGATTGAGGACCTCTTTGACCAACTCCAAGGCGCAAAAGTATTTTCGTCCTTGGATTTGCCTAAAGGGTACCATCAAATCCGCATCACAGAAAATGATTCGCCCAGAACCGCGTTTCGAACGCACGTAGGACACTATCAGTTCCGAGCGTTATGCTTCGGGCTTATGAATGCCATGGCAACCTTCCAAGGAGAAATGAACCAAACGTTTGCCAAACAACTCGGACAATGTGTCTTGGTTTACGTGGATGACATCCTGGTTTTCTCCAAATCAATGGAAGAGCACATAGAACATATGCGCGAAGTTCTCGCAATCCTTTGGGACCAGAAGCTCTATGCAAAAGTGAGCAAGTGCAAGTTTGCACAAGATGAGCTCGAATATCTTGGACACGTCGTCTGCAATGACGGCATCCGTGTCGACCCACGAAAAGTCTAAGCCGTCGTGGACTGGCCACGCCTCGAGAATGTTGGGCAGATTCGGTCTTTCCTCGGCCTTGCAAACTACCTTCGACGGTTCATGCAAGGGTATTCGACCCTCGAAGCACCGCTAACCAGGCTCACGCAAAAAGAAGTGCGTTGGGAATGGACATTTGATTGCGAGAACACTTTTCTCAAGGTCAAAGAGCTTCTCTCCACGGCGCCCGTCGTAGCTCTTCTTGATCCATCGCAACCGTGGGAGGTTTGATGTGATGCGTCGATAGTAGTACTTGGAGCCGTACTCATGCAGAACCGTCACCCACTTGCGTATGAGATCTGGAAGCTCATTCCCGCAGAAACGCGGTACATGACTGTGGATCAAGAGCTCCTTGTGGTAGTACACGCTTTCAAGATGTGGCGTTGTTACCTTGAGGGTGCTGAAGGGGGTGTGACGGTCGTGACCGACCAGAATCCATTGGTAATTTTCCAAACGCAACCAAACCTGTCTAGACAACAGGCGCGTTGGAGCAAATACCTAAGTCAATTCTTGTTCACATGGGAATATCGGCCAGGACGCATCAATGTGGCCGATCCACTAAGCCGACAGCCTATGGAAAATAAAAGCAACCACCGAGATCAGTGGGTGTTTTATGGCCATTACAACAGCAACCATACAACCACCGGATCCCCCTACACCTTTGTGTCAACCACCACGAGTGATTATCCAACACAACCGTTTTGTAAACAGGATCCGGATGAGATACTGTGTGGATTCTTGGTTTCAATACTCTCGAAATCTGGACAAGTACGGCTTGGTGGAGGTTGTAGGAATCTTCTGGTACGGAGAACAACTTGTTGTGCCAAACTCGGGAGACGTTCAAGCAAAGGTTATCTCCCAGTTCCACGACCCGCCGGTCGCAGGTTACGTGGGACCCCAAAAGACCGGACAGGCACTCTCGGGCCACTATTGGTGGCCAGGATGGAGTGTCGATGCCCGTAAGTATTGCATGACATGCGACCCATGTCTTCGGAATAAGGCTAGTAACAAGAAACCTGCTGGACTCCTCTAACTGCTTCCCATTCCTCGGACTCCATGGGAGTGCGTCAGCATGGACTTCATAAGTGGTCTTCCGGACACGGCTCGTGGCCACAATGCAATACTAATGGTTGTGGATCTTTTGACAAAGATGACACATTTCATTCCTATAACCACTGATGTCAATGTAGAGGATACTGCTCGTATCTTCTTTGAGGGTGTTGTAAAGTACCACGGCTTGCTGTTGCGCATTATCTCCAATCAAGATCGAAAATTTACTAGTAAGTTCTGGCAGAAGATGCAGAAATACTTCGGTAGTGAGTCGTAAATATTGACAGGATTTCACCCTCAAACTTACGGACAAACAGAGTGCATGAATCGCACTCTAGAGCAGATGCTCTGCATGTACGTGGACCATGCCATGAATCATTGGGACGAATTCCTAGCACTGGCAGAGTTTGCGGTGAACAACTCGGTGAACTAGTCCACACAATTCACACCGTTTGTGTTGAACAGTGGTCAACATCCAGTGGTACCATCTTCATTGGTGAAGAGTGGGAGTACAGGAGGGCAGGTCCCTTATGCTCAAGCCTTTGCCGAGCGTATCGACTCCTTGTTACAGGAGGCGAAGGATCACCTTCAAGCAGCTCGGCAGCAACAAAAGGCATATGCCGACAAAGGTCGCCGGGAGGTGTTGTTTGACATCGGTGAGAAAGTGCTGCTTAGCACTAAAAACCTTCAATTGAAGTCGCCAGGGGCAAGAAGACTTCTACCGAAGTGGATTGGGTTGTTTCCAATTGTGGCACGCATCCGGCCACTGGCAAACCAATTGCTACTTCCGCTGAGCATGAAGATACATGACGTGTTTCATGTGAGCATGCTGGCTCCATACACAATAAAAGGAAGTGTTCAGCCACCACCAGCATTCGTGGTTGCCGGCAGCCAATACATGGTTCTTCGCCTACTCCAGCACTGAGAGCGTACTCTTCTGTCGCGCGTTTCCAGGGAGTACCTCGTTCATTGAGCTGGTTGTGGACATGAACACGATTCATGGGAGCCCAAATCTTGGTTGCCCACAGGGGTGGTCAACGAGTACTTGAGCAAGCTTGCAGCTCGCATAGATCGACGCGTGGCAGAAGGTACCACCTAAACGCAGGAAAAGTGAACAACATTCCCACAGGGCACCATTCATGGACAGCCACCCTAGGAGGTTGGGTTGCCCGACATGATTGTCGGGCGGACGCTCCAGCCTAAAAGGGGGAGGGCGCTAGCCATGCTCACCTACAAACTGCAGCTTAGGTCTAAGTACCATGCACATGTTCATGTTTAGCTGGTGATTGAAATTATTAATTTTCTTTCACAATGTTGATGACTCACTGACTGACAATCCTACTTGTTGTTCATGAACCGGGACGGTTCACGAGCGCCTCCGGGCACGAGTCTTGGGAGCCTGTGAGACTAAGGGGCGGGAATTATCGCCGACACGAGATCAAGAAAACTCATCTATACGCNGGGCGCTAGCCATGCTCACCTACAAACTGCAGCTTAGGTCTAAGTACCATGCACATGTTCATGTTTAGCTGGTGATTGAAATTATTAATTTTCTTTCACAATGTTGATGACTCACTGACTGACAATCCTACTTGTTGTTCATGAACCGGGACGGTTCACGAGCGCCTCCGGGCACGAGTCTTGGGAGCCTGTGAGACTAAGGGGCGGGAATTATCGCCGACACGAGATCAAGAAAACTCATCTATACGCACGGCGCACGCCCGTACGGGCATCGGTGACCCAACTCTCGCTTGAAAATTCCGGCCGACGCACCCTGTAGCATATGACGTAGCGCCTCCGGGCACGCGTCTCGGGAGCCTCGAAGACTAATGGTTGGGAATTTCCGCTGACCCAAAATCGATAAACCTCATCCATACGCACGTTGCACGCCTGTACCGACATCGATGACCCATCTCCCGCTCAAAAATTCCAACCCACACGCCCTGGAGCATACGTCGTAGCGCCTCCAAGCATGCGTCTCGGAAGCCTCCGGGACTAAGGGGCGGGAATTTTGGCCGACCCAAATATGAGAAAACTCATCCATACACACGTTGCACGCCCATGTTGACATCGGTGACCCATCTTCTGCTCAAAATTTCTAGCCCACGCGCCCTCGAGCATACGACGTAGCGCGTACGGGCACGTGTCAAGGGAGCCTACGAGACTAAGGGACGGGAATTTCCGCCAATCCGAAATGGAGAAAACTCATCCATACACATGTCGCACGCCCGTGGCGACATCGGTGACCCATCTCCCGCCCGAAAATTCTAGCCCACACGCCCTGGAGCATACGACGTAGCGCCTCCGGGCACGCATCCCGGGAGCCTCCGAGACTAAGGGGCAGGAATTTCCACTGACTCAAACGCAAGAAAACTCATCCATACGCACGTCCCATGCCCATACCGGCATCGATGACCCAACTCCCGCTCGAAAATTCCAGCCCACACGCCCTGGAGCATATGACGTAGCGCCTCTTGGCACGCGTCTCGGGAGCCTCCGAGACTAAGGGGCGGGAAGTTCCGCCGACCCGAAATGGAGAAAACGCATCTATACGCACATCGCACGTCTGTGCCGACATCGGTCACCCAACTCCCGCTCCAAAATTCCAGCCCACGGGCCCTGGAGCATACGACGTAGCGCCTCTGGGCACGCGTCTCGGGAGCCTCAGAGACTAAGGGGTGGGAATTTCCGTCGACCCGAAACCTAGAAAACTCATCCATACGCACGTCGGACGCCCGTGCCAACATCGATGACCCAACTCCCACTCAAAAACTCAGACCCATGCACCCTGGAGCATACGACGCATGACCTCCTAGCACAAGTCTCGAGAGTCTCTGAGACGAAGGGGCGGGAATTTCCGCCGACCCGAAATGTGACTCCGAACAAACAACAAAAGGGTAAAAGCTCATTTGATTTTGATTTTCAGTACGAATGCAAATGGTGAAAGCATGGCCTATTGATCCTTTAGTCTTTTGGAATTTGAAGCTAGAGGTGTTAGAAAAGTTACCACAGGGATAATTTGCTCGTGGCAGCCAAGCGTTCATATCAACGTTGCTTTTTGATCCTTCGATGTCGGCTTTTCCTTTCATTGTGAAGCATAATTCACCAAGTGTTGGATTGTTCACCCGCCAATAGGAAACGTGAGCTGGGTGAAGACCGAGGTGAGAAGCGTTAGTTTTACCCTACGCATGATCTGGTGCAGCAATAGTCATTCAACTTAGTATGAGAAGAACCGTTGACCCACATAATTGGTGATTGCGCTTGGCTGAAAAGCCAGTGGCGCGAAGCTAGCATGTGTAGGATTATGACTGAACGCCTCTAAGTCACAATCCATGCGGGAAACGGCACGTTTTACCTCCCCAGGTGTTACCTGACTCGGAATAGGGGCGCTTGTGCGCCTTCGAGAGCATATGTCGTGATTTGTCTTGACCAATTCCAAATATTCCTGGAGATAAATCATTTGCAGAGGACTTCAACCAGAGCGGGGTACTGTAAGTGGCAGAGTAGCCTTGCTGCTACGATCAACTAAGATTCAGCCTCTGTTCTACTGATTGTTTCCTTCGGGAACTCCCCTCCCCTCCCCTCCCCTCCCCCCCCCTAACAAGATGTTCGCTCTTGGGAACGCATGCGAATTCGACTCGCGCTCTCGTTTCAACCCATTCCACACATCAACAGCCCGCAAACCAGGTCACGTACCGCCGTCGCACACCAACGCACTCCGGTGCCTGCACAAGACGCACACCCACGCATCGCCCACCCGTTTCACGCCCACCCACACGTACCAACCAAAGCGCACGCACGCCTCTTGCCCTCCCCACGCGTCGTACCAACCCAGGCACCCCCGTGCCTCTTTCCAATCCCACGGGTCATATCAACCCAAGCGCCCGCATCCCTCTTTTCCACCCCACGAGTCGTACCAACCCAAGCTCCCGCACCCCTCCTTTCCAACCCACGAGTCGTACCGTCCCGCTCGCCATCCCACGCACGCACCACACAACTCGTCTCCGTAGCCTCGTCCCCGTCGCCTCTCGTTAATCCCACCACTCCGTGCGCCACTAACACAACAATTCTCCAACAGTGCCCGATCGCCTCTCATCTGTTGCATTCCCACGTCGCTACCGCCACCCCACCCCACCCCTCCTCGACACCGCCCGTGCTGCCCGGTCCCCAAACCATTGCCATGCGCGCACCTCCGTCATCCCTCCCACACCCCCTCCCCTCCTCCCCGCGTGGAAATACAATGCAACAACGTGCAAATTCCGCTCCTTCACGCTGCATCGCCATGCCCCCTCACGCACGTGTCATATTATCAGCCCATCCCTTTCAAAGCGTGGTACCATCATAGCTAAGCTACTACTCCGGGTTCCATTCGAACTCTGCAGATAAGCGCCCATGGGCCAGAATAGTACTGGGATGGGTGATCTCCTGGGACGTCGTGGTGTCGTACCCGTTTTTATTTCCTAAAGGCACACCCAATTCCTCTCCAAGACTAGGGAGCCAAAACTATGATGCAAATGGCGCACTTGCATCCTACTAGCACCCTCGTTGCGCCCTACTTGCAACCCCCTTGCGCCCTACTTGCGCCCTACTTGCGTCCTACTTACGCCCTATTTACACCCTACTTGCGCCCTACTTGTGCCCTACTTGCGCCCTACTTGCACCCTACTTGCGCCCTACTTGCGCCCTACTTGCACCCTACTTGCGCCCTACTCGCGCCCTACCTGCGCCCTACTTGCGCCCCACTTACGCCCTACTTGCGCCCTACTTGCGCCCTACTTGCGCCCTACTTGCGCCCTACTTGCGCCCTACTTGCACCCTACTTGCTCCCTACTTGCGCCCTACGTGCGCCCTACTTTCAGTCTTGTTGCGCAATACTTGCGCCCTACTTGCGCCCTACTTGCGCCCTAATTGCACCCTACTTGCGGCCTACTTGCACCCTATTTGCGCCCTACTTGCACCCTACTTGCGCCCTACTTGGGCCCTACTTGCGCCCTACTTACGCCCTACTTACGCCCTATTTGCGCGCTATTTGCGCCCTACTTGCGCCCTACTTGCACCCTACTTGCGCCTTACTTGGGCCCTTCTTGCACCCTACTTGCGCCCTACTTGCGCCGTACTTGCGCCCTACTTGTGTCGTACTTGCGCCCTACTTGCGCCATACTTACGCCATACTTGCGCCCTACTTGCGCCCTACTTGCGCCCTACTTGCGTCCTACTTGCGCCCTACTTGCGCCCTACTTGTGCCCTACTTGCGCCCTACTTGCGCCCTACTTGCGCTCTACTTGCGCCCTACTTGCGCCCTAC
>SZWC01014526.1:12527-26316 GCA_023375785.1 Penium margaritaceum
ACTTGCGCCCTACTTGCGCCCTACTTGCGCCCTACTTGCGCCCTACGTGCGCCCTACTTGCACCCTTCTTGCACCCTACTTGCGCGCTACTTGCGCCCTACTTCAGCCTACTTGCGCCCTACTTACGCCCTTTTTACGCCCTACTTGTACCCTACTTGCGCCCTATTTGCGCCCTACTTGCGCCCTACTTGCGCCCTACTTGCACCCTACTTGCGCCCTATTTGCGCCCTAGTTGCGCCCTGCTTGTGCCCTACTTGCGTCCTACTTGCCTCCTACTTGCGTCCTACTTGCACCCTACTATCGCCCTAGTTGCGCCCTACTTGCGCCCTGCTTGCACCCTACTTGCGCCCTACTTGCGCCCTAGTTTCGCCCTACTTACACCCTACTTGTGCCCTACTTGCGCCCTACTTGCGCCCTACTTGTGTCCTACTTGCGCCCTAGTTGCGCCCTACTTGCGCCCTACTTGCGCCCTACTTGCGCCCTACTTACGCCATACTTGCGCCCTACTTGCGCCCTACTTGCGCCCTACCTGCGCCCTACTTGCGCTCACTTGCCTTCTTTTTGCGCCCTACTTGCGCCCTACTTGCGTCCTACATGCGCCCTTCTTGTGCCCTACATGCGCCCTACTTGCGCCCTGCTTGCGTCCTACTTGCGGCCTACTTGCGCCCTACTTTTGCCATACTTGCGCCCTAGTTGCGCTCTACTTGCGCCCTACTTGCGCCCTACATTCGCCCTACTTGCATGGTACT
Organism: Penium margaritaceum; assembly: GCA_023375785.1. NCBI lineage: Eukaryota > Viridiplantae > Streptophyta > Zygnematophyceae > Desmidiales > Peniaceae > Penium > Penium margaritaceum. The sequence goes on from SZWC01014526.1 coordinate 13,277, forward strand.
TGTCCCCTATGTGCGCCCTACTTGCAACCTACTTGCGCACTACTTGCGCCCTACTTGCGCCCTACTTGCGCCCTACTTGCGCCCTACTTGCGCCCTACTTGCGCCCTACTTGCGCACTACTTGCGCCCTACTTGCGCCCTACATGCGCCCTACTTCCGCCCTACTTACGCCCTACATACGCCCTACTTGCGCCCTACTTGCGCCCTACTTCCGCTCTACTTTCGCCCTACTTGCGCCCTACTTGCGCCCTACTTGCACCCTACTTGCGCCCTACTTGCACCTTATTTGCGCACTACTTGCACCCTACTTGCGCGCTACTTGCACCCTACTTGCACCCTACTAGCGCCCTACTTGCACCCTACTTGCGCTCTACTTGCACCCTACTTGCGCCCTACTTGCGCCCTACTTGCATAGTACTTGCACCCTACTTGCGCCCTACTTGCGCCCTACTTGCACCCTACTTGCGCCCTACTTGCGCGCTATTTCCGTTCTACTTTCGCCCTACTTGCGCCCTACTTGCGCCCTACTTGCGCCCTTCTTCCGTCCTTCTTACACCCTACTGCACGCCCGTGCTGACATCGATCACTCGACTCCTGCTCAAAAATTCCAGCCCATGCGCCCTAGAGATTACAATGTAGCGCCTCCAGGCACGCGTGTCTGGAGCGTCCATGACCAAGGGGCATGAATGTCCACCGACCCGAAATCCAAAAAACGCATCCATACGCATGTCGCACGCCTGTACCGACATCGGTGACCCAACTCCCGCTTGAAAATCCCGGCCCTCGCGCCCTAGAGCATACAACGTAGCGCCTCCGGGCATGCGTCTCGAGAGCCAGTGAGACTTAAGGTGCGGGCCTTTCTGCCGACCCAAAATCAAGAAAACTCATCCATACGCACGTCACACACCCGTACGGACATCGGTGACCCAACTCCCACTCAAAAATTCCAGCCCACGCACCCTGGAGCATACGACATAGCGCCTCTGGACACGCGTCTTGGGAGCCTCCGATACTAAGGGGCGGGAATTTATGCCGACCCAAAATCTAAAAAACTCATCCATACGAACGTCGTACGCCCGTACCGACATTGAGGACCCATCTACCGCTCGAAAATTGTAACCCACGCGCCCTGGAGCAAACGACATAACGCCTCCGGGCAGGCGTCTTGGGGGCCTCCGAGACGATGGGGCAGGAATTTCCGCCGACCTGAAATGGAGAAAACTCATCTATACGCACGTCACACGCCCGTACTGATATCGGTGACCCAATTCCCGCTCGAAAATTCCACCCGACGCGCCCTGGAGCATACGACGTAGGGCCTCCAAGCACGCGTCTCGGGAGCCTTCGAGAGTAAGGGGCGGGAATTTCTGCTGACCCGAAATTGAGAAGACTCATCCATACGCACGTTGCACGCCTGTACCAACATCGATGACCCATCTTCCGCCCGAAAATGCCAATCCACGCGTCCTGGAGCATACGATGTAGCGCCTTCGGGGACGTGTCTCGGGAGCCTCCGAGACTAAGGGGCGGGAATGTCCGCCCATCCAAAAAGGAGCAAACTCATCTGTATGCACGTTGCACGCCCATGCCGACATCGGTGACCCAACTCCCGCCTGAAAATTACAGCCCAAGCGCCCTGGAGCCTACGATGTAGGGCCTCTGGGCGCGCATCTCCGGAGCCTCCGAGACTAAGGGGTGGGAATCTCCGCCGTCCCAAAATGGAGAAAACTCATCGATACGCAGGTCGCACGCTCGTGCCGACATCGATGATCCAACTCCCAGAAAGAAATTGCAACCCATGCGCCCTGGAGTATACGACGCAGAACCCCCGGGCACGCGTCTCGAGAGTATGCGAGACTAACGGACGGGAATTTCCGCCGACCCGAAATCTGACTCCGAACAAGTAACAAAAGTGTAAAAGCTCATTTGATTTTGATTTTTAGTACGAATACAAACTGTGAAAGCATGGCCTATTGATCCTTTAGTTTTCAAAATTTGAAGATAGAGGTGTCAGAAATGTTACTATAGGGATAACTGGCTTGTGGCAGCCAAGCGTTCATAGCGACGTTGCTTTTTGATACTTCGATGCTAGCTCTTCCTATCATTGCAAAGCAAAATTCACCAAGTGTTGGATTGTTCACCCACCAATAGGGAACGTGAGCTGGGTTTAGACTGTCGTGAGACATGCTAGTTTTACCCTACGGATGATCTAGTGCCGCAACATTAATTCAACTGAGTACAAGAGAAACCGTTGATTCACATAATTGGTAATTGCGCTTGGCTCAAAAGCCAGTGGCACAAAGCTACCATGTGTAGGATTATGACTGAACGCCTCTAAGTCAGAATCCATGCTGGAAGCAGCACGTTTTACCTCCGTGGGTGTTACCCGACTCGAAATAGGGGCGCCTATGCGCCTTCGAGAGCATATGTTGTGATTCGTCTGGACCAATTCGGAATATCTGGGGAGATAAATCATTTGCAGACGAATTAAACCAGAACTTGGTACTTTAAGTGGCAGAGTAGCCTTGCTACTACGATCCACTGAGGTTCAGCCTCTGTTCTATCGATTTGTTCTTCCGGGAACTCCCCTCCCCTTCCCCCTAACGAGATGTTCACCCTTGGGAACGCATGCGGGTTCGACTCCCGCTCTCGTTTCAACCCATTCCACTGCATCAACAGCCCAGAAACCCGGCCACATACCGTCCTCGCACACCAACACACTCCGCTGCCTTCACAGGACACACACCCACGCATCGCGCACCCATTCCACGCCCACCCGCACGTACCAACCCAAGTGCACGCACACCTCTTTCCCTCCCCACGCGTCGTACCAACCCAGGCACCCCCGCGCCTCTTTCCAACCCCACGGGTCGTACCAACCCCAAGCACACGCACGCCTCTTTCCCACCACAGGACTCATGCACTCCCGGGCACCCCCGCGCCTTTTTCCATTCCCACGGGTCATACCAACCCAAGCGCCCGCACCCCTCTTTTCCACCCTACAAGTTGCACCAACCCAAGCTCCCGCACTCCTCCTTTCCACCCACGAGTGGTACCGTCCCGCTCGCCATCCCACACACGCACCGCACGCCTCATCTCCGTAGCCTCGTCCCCATCGCCTCTCGTTAATCCCACCACTCTCCGCGCCACTGACACGACAAGCCTCCACAGTGCCCAACCGCCTCTCATCCGTCGCACTCGCACGTTGCTACCGCCACCCCACCCCATCCCTCCTCGACACCGCCGGTGCTGCCCGGTCCCCAAACAATTGCCATGTGCGCACCTTCGTCCTCCCTCCCACACCCCCTCCCCTCCTCCCCATGTGGAAATACAACACATCGACGTGCCCATTCCGTGCATTCACGTTGCATCGCCGTCCCCGCTCACGCATGTGTCACATTATCGGCCCATCCATTTCAAAACGTGGTACGAGCATACCTAGGCTACTCCTCCGGATCCCATTTGAACTCCGCAGATAAGCATCCATGGGCCAGAATTGTACTGGGATGGGTGACCTCTCGGGAAATACTGGTGTCGTACCCATTTGTATCTCCCAAAGCCACACCTGATTCCTCTCCGAGATTAGGGTGCCAAAACTAGGATGTGAATGGCGCACTTGCGCCCTACTTGCACCCTCGTTGCATCCTACTTGAGCCCCAGTTCGCCCTACTTACTTGCGCCCTACTTGCGCCCTACTTGCACCTTATCTGTCCTACTTGTGTCCTACTTGGGCCCTACTTGTGCCCTAATTGCACCCTACTTGCGCCCTACTTACTACCTACTTGCGCCCTACTTGCGCCCTACTTACGCCCTACTTCCGTCCTTCTTGTGCCCTACTTGCGCCCTACTTGCGCCCTACTTGCGCCCTAGTTGCACCCTACTTGCGCCCTACTTGCGCCCTACTCGCGCCCTTCTTGCACCCTACTTGCACTATACTTGCGCCCTACTTGCGCCTTACTTGCGCCCTACTTGCACCCTACTTGCGCCCTTCTTACTCCCTACTTGCACCCTACTTGTACCCTACTTGCGCCCTACTTGCGCCCTATTTGCGCCCTTCTTGCGCCCTTCTTGCGCCCTACTTGCGCCCTACTTGCGCCCTAGTTGCACCCTACTTGCGCCCTACTTGCGCCCTACTCGCGCCCTTCTTGCACCCTACTTGCACTATACTTGCGCCCTACTTGCGCCTTACTTGCGCCCTACTTGCACCCTACTTGCGCCCTTCTTACTCCCTACTTGCACCCTACTTGTACCCTACTTGCGCCCTACTTGCGCCCTATTTGCGCCCTTCTTGCGCCCTTCTTGCGCCCTACTTGCGCCCTACTTGCGCCCTAGTTGCACCCTACTTGCGCCCTACTTGCGCCCTACTCGCGCCCTTCTTGCACCCTACTTGCACTATACTTGCGCCCTACTTGCGCCTTACTTGCGCCCTACTTGCACCCTACTTGCGCCCTTCTTACTCCCTACTTGCACCCTACTTGTACCCTACTTGCGCCCTACTTGCGCCCTATTTGCGCCCTTCTTGCGCCCTTCTTGCGCCCTACTTGCGCCCTACTTGCGCCCTAGTTGCACCCTACTTGCGCCCTACTTGCGCCCTACTCGCGCCCTTCTTGCACCCTACTTGCACTATACTTGCGCCCTACTTGCGCCTTACTTGCGCCCTACTTGCACCCTACTTGCGCCCTTCTTACTCCCTACTTGCACCCTACTTGTACCCTACTTGCGCCCTACTTGCGCCCTATTTGCGCCCTTCTTGCGCCCTTCTTGCGCCCTACTTGCGCCCTACTTGCGCCCTAGTTGCACCCTACTTGCGCCCTACTTGCGCCCTACTCGCGCCCTTCTTGCACCCTACTTGCACTATACTTGCGCCCTACTTGCGCCTTACTTGCGCCCTACTTGCACCCTACTTGCGCCCTTCTTACTCCCTACTTGCACCCTACTTGTACCCTACTTGCGCCCTACTTGCGCCCTATTTGCGCCCTTCTTGCGCCCTTCTTGCGCCCTACTTGCGCCCTACTTGCGCCCTAGTTGCACCCTACTTGCGCCCTACTTGCGCCCTACTCGCGCCCTTCTTGCACCCTACTTGCACTATACTTGCGCCCTACTTGCGCCTTACTTGCGCCCTACTTGCACCCTACTTGCGCCCTTCTTACTCCCTACTTGCACCCTACTTGTACCCTACTTGCGCCCTACTTGCGCCCTATTTGCGCCCTTCTTGCGCCCTTCTTGCGCCCTACTTGCGCCCTACTTGCGCCCTAGTTGCACCCTACTTGCGCCCTACTTGCGCCCTACTCGCGCCCTTCTTGCACCCTACTTGCACTATACTTGCGCCCTACTTGCGCCTTACTTGCGCCCTACTTGCACCCTACTTGCGCCCTTCTTACTCCCTACTTGCACCCTACTTGTACCCTACTTGCGCCCTACTTGCGCCCTATTTGCGCCCTTCTTGCGCCCTTCTTGCGCCCTACTTGCGCCCTACTTGCGCCCTAGTTGCACCCTACTTGCGCCCTACTTGCGCCCTACTCGCGCCCTTCTTGCACCCTACTTGCACTATACTTGCGCCCTACTTGCGCCTTACTTGCGCCCTACTTGCACCCTACTTGCGCCCTTCTTACTCCCTACTTGCACCCTACTTGTACCCTACTTGCGCCCTACTTGCGCCCTATTTGCGCCCTTCTTGCGCCCTTCTTGCGCCCTACTTGCGCCCTACTTGCGCCCTAGTTGCACCCTACTTGCGCCCTACTTGCGCCCTACTCGCGCCCTTCTTGCACCCTACTTGCACTATACTTGCGCCCTACTTGCGCCTTACTTGCGCCCTACTTGCACCCTACTTGCGCCCTTCTTACTCCCTACTTGCACCCTACTTGTACCCTACTTGCGCCCTACTTGCGCCCTATTTGCGCCCTTCTTGCGCCCTACTTGCGCCCTACTTGCGCCCTACTTTCGCCCTACTTGCACCCTACTTGTGCCCTACTTGCGCCCTACTTGCGCACTACTTGTGCCCTACTTGCGCCCTACTTGCGCCCTACTTGCGTTATTCGTCTGGACCAATTCCAAATGTCTGAGGACATAAATCATTTGCAGACAACTTAAACCAGAACGGGGTAGTGTAAGTGGAATAGAAGCCTTGCTGCTACCATCCACTGAGGTTCAATGACTATTCTACCGATTTGTTCCTCCGGGAACTCCCCTCCCCTCCCCTAACCTCCCCTTTGCCAAAACGAGATGTTTGCTCTTGGGAACTCATGCGGGTTCGACTCCCGCTATCGTTTCAATCCATTCCACAGCATGAACAGCCCGCAAACCCGGCCACAGACCGCCGTTGCACACCAAAACACTCCGCTACCTGCACAAGACGCACACCCACGCATCGCCCACCCGATTCCCTCCCAACGCGTTGTACCAACCCAGGCACCCCCGCGCCTCTTTCCAACCCCAAGCGCACGCACGCCTCTTTCCCATCCGAGGATTTGTACCGACCCAAGCACCCTCGCGCCTCTGTCCAGCCCCACGGGTTGTACCAACCAAAGCGCGCGCACCCCTCTTTTCCATCCCACAAGTTGTACCAATCCAAGCTCCGCAACCCTCCTTTCCACCCCACGAGTCGTACCGTCCCACTCGCCATCCCAGGCACGTACCGTACACCTTGTCCTTGTAGCCTCGACCTCGTCGCCTCTTGTTAATCCCACGACTTTGTGCACCACTCACACGACAAGCGTGTACAGTGCCCGATCGCCTCTCATCCGTCGCATTTGCACGTCGTTACCGCCATCCCACCCCACCCCTCCTCGACACCGCCCGTGCTGCCCGGTTCCCAAACCATTGCTATGCACCCACCTTTGTCATCCTTCCCACAACCCTCCCCTCCTCCCCATGTGGAAATACAACGCATCGACGTGCCCATTCTGCTCCTTCACATTGCATTGCCGTGCGCGCTCACGCACGTGTCACAATATCCGCCCATGCCTCTCAAAGCATGGTACAATCATACCTGGGCTACTACTCCAGATCCCATTCGAACTACGCAGAAAAGCGCACATGGGCCAGAATAATACTGGGATGGGTGACCTCTCGGGAAGTCATTGTGTCGTACCCATTTGTATCTCCCAAAGGCACACCTGATTCCTCTCCGAGACTAGGGAGCCGAAACTAGGACGCGAATGGCGCACTTGCGCTCTACTTACGCCCTACTTGCGCCACACTTGCGCCCTACTTGCGCCCTACTTGCGCCCTGCTTGCCCCTTGCTTGCGCCTGCGCGCGCCCAGCGCGCACCCTGCGTGCCCCTTGCGTGCGTCTTGCGTGCGCCCCGCGTGCGCCTTGCGTGCGCCTTGCGTGTGCCCCACGTACACCCTGTGTGCTCCCCGCGTGCGCCCTGCGTGCGCTCTGCGTGCGCCCTGCCTACGCCCTGCGTGCCCCCTGCGTACCCCCTACTTGCGCCCTGCCTGCGCCCTGCCTGCGCCCTGCCTGCGCCCTGCCTATACCCTGCCTACGCCCTGCGTGCCCCCTGCGTACCCCCTACTTGCGCCCTACGTATGCCCTACTTGCGCCCTACGTATGCCCTACTTGCGCCCTACGTATGCCCTACTTGCGCCCTACGTATGCCCTACTTGCGCCCTACGTATGCCCTACTTGCGCCCTACGTATGCCCTACTTGCGCCCTACGTATGCCCTACTTGCGCCCTACGTATGCCCTACTTGCGCCCTACGTATGCCCTACTTGCGCCCTACGTATGCCCTACTTGCGCCCTACGTATGCCCTACTTGCGCCCTACGTATGCCCTACTTGCGCCCTACGTATGCCCTACTTGCGCCCTACGTATGCCCTACTTGCGCCCTACGTATGCCCTACTTGCGCCCTACGTATGCCCTACTTGCGCCCTACGTATGCCCTACTTGCGCCCTACGTATGCCCTACTTGCGCCCTACGTATGCCCTACTTGCGCCCTACGTATGCCCTACTTGCGCCCTACGTATGCCCTACTTGCGCCCTACGTATGCCCTACTTGCGCCCTACGTATGCCCTACTTGCGCCCTACGTATGCCCTACTTGCGCCCTACGTATGCCCTACTTGCGCCCTACGTATGCCCTACTTGCGCCCTACGTATGCCCTACTTGCGCCCTACGTATGCCCTACTTGCGCCCTACGTATGCCCTACTTGCGCCCTACGTATGCCCTACTTGCGCCCTACGTATGCCCTACTTGCGCCCTACGTATGCCCTACTTGCGCCCTACGTATGCCCTACTTGCGCCCTACGTATGCCCTACTTGCGCCCTACGTATGCCCTACTTGCGCCCTACGTATGCCCTACTTGCGCCCTACGTATGCCCTACTTGCGCCCTACGTATGCCCTACTTGCGCCCTACGTATGCCCTACTTGCGCCCTACGTATGCCCTACTTGCGCCCTACGTATGCCCTACTTGCGCCCTACGTATGCCCTACTTGCGCCCTACGTATGCCCTACTTGCGCCCTACGTATGCCCTACTTGCGCCCTACGTATGCCCTACTTGCGCCCTACGTATGCCCTACTTGCGCCCTACGTATGCCCTACTTGCGCCCTACGTATGCCCTACTTGCGCCCTACGTATGCCCTACTTGCGCCCTACGTATGCCCTACTTGCGCCCTACGTATGCCCTACTTGCGCCCTACGTATGCCCTACTTGCGCCCTACGTATGCCCTACTTGCGCCCTACGTATGCCCTACTTGCGCCCTACGTATGCCCTACTTGCGCCCTACGTATGCCCTACTTGCGCCCTACGTATGCCCTACTTGCGCCCTACGTATGCCCTACTTGCGCCCTACGTATGCCCTACTTGCGCCCTACGTATGCCCTACTTGCGCCCTACGTATGCCCTACTTGCGCCCTACGTATGCCCTACTTGCGCCCTACGTATGCCCTACTTGCGCCCTACGTATGCCCTACTTGCGCCCTACGTATGCCCTACTTGCGCCCTACGTATGCCCTACTTGCGCCCTACGTATGCCCTACTTGCGCCCTACGTATGCCCTACTTGCGCCCTACGTATGCCCTACTTGCGCCCTACGTATGCCCTACTTGCGCCCTACGTATGCCCTACTTGCGCCCTACGTATGCCCTACTTGCGCCCTACGTATGCCCTACTTGCGCCCTACGTATGCCCTACTTGCGCCCTACGTATGCCCTACTTGCGCCCTACGTATGCCCTACTTGCGCCCTACGTATGCCCTACTTGCGCCCTACGTATGCCCTACTTGCGCCCTACTTTCGCCCTGTTTGCGCCATACTTGTGCCCTACTTGCACCCTACTTGCGCCCTACTTGCCTCCTACTTGTGCTGTACTTGCGCCCTACTTGTGCACTACTTGCGCCCCACATGCGCCCTACTTACGATCTACTTGCGCCCTACTTGCGCCCTACTTGCGCCCTACTTGCGCCCTACTTGCACCCTACTTACGCCCTACTTGCGCCCTACTTGCACCCTACTTACGCCCTACTTGCGCCCTACTTGCGCCCTCCTTGCGCCCTACTGGCGCCCTACTTGCGCCTTACTTGCGCCCTACTTACGCCCTACTCTCGCCCTACTTGCGCCCTATTTGCGCCCTACTAGCACCCTACTTGCGCCCTACTTGCGCCCTACTTGCGCCCTACTTGCGCCCTATTTTCGCCCTACTTGCGCCCTACTTGTGCCCTACTTCCGCCCTACTTGCGCCCTACTTGTGCCCTACTTCCGCCCTACTTGTGCCCTAATTGCGCCCTACTAGCGCCATACTTGGGCTCTGCTTGCGCCCTACCTTTGCCCTGCCTTTGCTCTACTTACCCCCTACTTGTGCCCTACATGCACCCTACTTGCACACTGCTTTCGCCCTACTTCCACCCTTCTGCACGCCCGTGGCGACATCGATCACCCAACTCCCGCTCGAAATCTCTAGCCTACGCGCCCTGGAGCATACGACATAGCGCGTCCGGGCACACTTCCCGGGCACATTTCCGCCGACCCGAATTCAAGAAAACTCATCCATACGCACGGTGCACGCCCGTAGCGACATCGGTGACCCAACTCCCGCTCAAAAGTTCCAGCCTACGCGCCGTGGAGCATAGAACATAGCTCCTCCGGGCATGCGTCTCGGGAGCCTATGAGACTAAGGGGCGGGAATTTCTGCCAACCTAAAATCGAGAAAATTCATCCATAAGCACGTTGCACGCCAGTACCAACATCGATTACCCATCTTCTACTTGAAACTTCCAACCCACACCCCCTGGAGCATACGACGTAGCGCCTCCCAGCACGCGTATCGGGAGCCTGCGAGACTAAGGGGAGGGAATTTCCGCCGACCCGAAATCAAGAAAACTCATCCATATGCACGTCGCACGCCCGTGCCGACATCGGTGACCCATCTCCCGCTCGAAAATTCCAGCCCACACGCTGTGGAGCATACGATGTAGCGCCTCCGGGCACGCGTTTCGGGAGCCTGCGAGACTAAGGGGCGGGAATATCCGCCGAACCGAAATCGAGAAAACTCATCCGTACGCATGTCGCACGCCTGTATCAATATCGGTGACCCACCTCCCATTCAAAAATTCCAGCCCACACGCCCTGGAGCATACAACGTAGCGCCTCCGGTCACACGTCTGGGGAGCCTCAGAGACTAAGGGACGGGAATTTCCGCCGACCCGAAATGGAGAAAAGTGATCCATACGCACGTTGCACGCCCGTGCCGACATTGGTGACCCAACTCCAGCTCGAAAATTCCAGCCCACGCGCCCTGGAGCATACGACGTACCCCCTACAGGCACGCGTCTCGGGAGCATCCGAGACTAAGGGGCGAGAATTTCCGCCGACCCAAAATCAAGAAAACTCATCCATACGCACGTCGCACGCCCATGCCGACATTGATGACCGAACTATCGCTTGAAAATTCCACCCCATGCGCCCTGGAGCATATGACGCAGGATCTTGGGCACGCGTCTCGAGAGTCTTCGAGACTAAGGGGCGGGAATTGCCGCCGACCAAAAATGTAACTGCGAACAAGTAACAAATGGGTAAAAGCTCATTTGATTTTGATTTTCAGTATGAATACAAACTGTGAAATCATGGCCTATCGATCTTTTAGTCTTTCAAAATTTGAAGCTAGAGGTGTCATAAAAGATACCACAGGGATAACTGGCTTGTGGCAGCCCACACCTTCATAGCAACGTTGCTTTTTGATCCTTCGATGGTGGCTCTTCCTATCATTGTGAAGCAAAATTCACCAAGTGTTGGATTGTTCATCCACCAATAGGGAACGTGAGCTGGGTTTAGACCGTTGTGAGACAGGTTAGTTTTACCCTATTGATGATCTGGTGCCGCAACAGTAATTCAACTTAGTACAAGAGGAACCGTTGATTCACATAATTGGTGATTGCGCTTGGCTGAAAAGCCAGTGGCACAAAGCTACCATGTGTAGGATTATGACTGAACGCCTCTAAGTGAGAATCCATGCTGGAGGCGGCACTTTTTACCTCCCCGGGTGTTACCCGACTCAAAATAGGGGCGCCTGTGCGCCTCCGAGAGCATATGTCGTAATTCGTCTGGATGAATTCCGAATGTTTGGGAAGATAAATCATTTGCAGACAACTATAACCAGAACGGGGTACTGTAAGTGGCAGAGTAGCCTTGCTGCTACGATTCACTGAGGTTCAGCCTCTGCTCTACCGATTTGTTCCTCCGGGAACTCCCCTCCCCTCCCCTCCCCTCCCCTCCTCCCTAAGAAGATGTTCGCTTTTGGGAACGCATGCGGGTTCGACTCCTGCTCTTGTTTCAACCCATTCCACTTCATCAACAGCCCGCAAACCCGGCCATGCACCGCCGTCGCACACCAACGCACTCCGTTGCCTGCACAAGACACACACCCACGCATTGCCCACCCGTTCCACGCCCACCCGCACGTACCAACCCAAGCGCACGCACGTCTCTTTCCCTTCCCTTGCATTGTACCAACCAAGGCACCCCCGCGCCTCTTTCCAACCACACGGGTCATACCAAACCCAAGTGCACGCATGCCTCTTTCCCATCCCACGACTCGTGCCAACCTGGGCACCCCCATGCCTCTTTCCAGGCCCACGGGTCGTACAAACCCAAGCGCATGCACCCTCTTTTCCACCCTACGAGTCATACCAACCCAAGCTACCGCACCCCTCCTTTCCACCCCAGAAGCCGTACCGTCCCGCTCGCCATCCCATGCACGCACCGCACGCCTCGTCTCCGTAGCCTCGTCCCAGTTGCCTCTCGTTAATACCAACACTCTGCACGCCACTAACACGACAAGCCTCCACAGTGCCCGACCGCCTCTCATCCGTTGCATTCGCACGTCGCCACCGCCACCCCACCCCACCCCTCCTCGACACCGCCCATGCTATCCGGTCTCCAAACCATTGCCATGCGCGCACCTCCGTCCTCCCTCCCACACCCCCTCCCCTCCTCCTCGTGTAGAAATACAACGCATCGACCTGCCCATTCCGCTCCTTCACGTTGCATCACCGTGGCCGCTCACGCATGTGTCACACTATCGACCCATCCCGTTCAAAGCGTGGTACGATCATACCCGGGCTACTACTCCGGATCCCATTCGAGCTCTGCAGATAAGCGCCCATGGGCCACAATAGTACTAGGATGGGTATCGTCCCGAGACGTCCTTGTGTCGTACCCATTTTTACTTCTCAAAGCCACACCCGATTCCTCTCCGAGACTAGGGAGCCAGAACTAGGACGTGAATGGCGCACTTGCGCCCTACCTGCACCCTTGTTGCATCCTACTTGAGCCCGAGTTCTCCCCTACTTACTTGCGCCCTGCTTGCGCCCTACTTTCAACCTATCTGTCCTACTTGCACCCAACTTGCGCCCTACTTGCGCCCTACTTGCGCCCTACTTGCACCCTATTTGCGCCCTACTTGCGCCCTACTTGTGCCCTACTTGCGCCCTACTTGCGCCCTACTTGCACCCTACTTGAGCCCTACTTGCGCCCTACTTGCGCCCTACGTATACCATACTTGCGTCCTACTTGCGCCCTACTTACGCCCTACTT
>SZWC01014526.1:37053-74230 GCA_023375785.1 Penium margaritaceum
TCGTTAGGGGGGGGGGGGGGGGGGGGGGGGGGGGGGGGAGGGGAGGGGAGGGGAGTTCCCGGAGGAACAAATCGGTAGAACAGAGGCTGAACCTCAGTGGATTGTAGCAGCAAGGATACTCTGCCACTTACAGTACCCCGTTCTGGTTTAAGTTGTATGCAAATGATTTATCTCCCCGAACAATCGGAATTAGTCCAGACGAATCACGACATATGCTCTCAGAGGCGCAAAGGCGCCCCTATTTCGAGTCAGGTAACACCCGAGGAGGTAAAAAGTGCTGCTTCCAGCATGGATTCTGACTTAGAGGCGTTCAGTCATAATCCTACACATGGTAGCTTCGCGCTACTGGCTTTTTAGCCAAGCGCAATTACCAATTATGTGAATCAATGGTTCCTCTTGTACTAAGTTGAATTACTCTTGCGGCACCAAATCATCATTAGGCTAAAACAAACCTGTCTCACCACGGTCTAAACCCAGCTCACGTTCCCTATTGGTGGGTGAACAATCCAACACTTGGTGAATTCTGCTTCACAATGATAGGAAGAGCCGACATCGAACGATCAAAAAGCAACGTCGGTATGAACACTTGGCTGCCACAAGCCAACGTCCGCCCCTTGGAGACCAAGGGGCGGGAATTTCCACCGACCCAAAATCGAGAAAACTCATCCATTCACGTCGCATGCTCGTACCGATATCGGTGACCCAACTCCCGTTCGAAAATCCCAGCCCACGCGCCCTGGAGCATACGACGTAGCGCCTCCGGGCACGCGTCTCGGGTGCCTCCGAGACTAAGGGGCGGGAATTTCCGCTGACCAGAAATCGAGAAAACGCATCCATACGAACGTGGCACGCCCATACCGACATCGGTGAGCCAACTCCCGCTCGACAATTCCAGCCCTAGCGCCCTAGAGCATACGACGTAGTGCATCCGGGCACGTGTCTCAGGAGCCTCTGAGACTAAAGGGCGGGAATTCCTGCCGACCCGAAATGAAGAAAACTCATCCACACGCACGTAGCACGCCGGTACCAACATCGGTGACCCAACTCCCGCTCAAAAATTCCAGCCCACGCGCCCTGGAGCATACGACGTAGCGCCTTCAGGCACGCGTCTCGGGAGCCTCCAAGACCAAGGGGCGGGAATTTCCGCCGACCCGAACTCGAGAAAACTCATCCATACGCACGTCGCACGCCCGTACCAACATCGGTGACCCAACTCCCGCTCAAAAATCCCAGCCCACGCTCCCTGGAGCATACGACGTAGCGCCTCCGGGCACGTGTCTCAGGAGCCTCCGAGACCAAGGGGCGGGAATTTCCACTGACCCAAAATCGAGAAAACTCATCCATACGCACGTTCCACGCCCATAGCGACATCGGTGACCCAACTCCTGCTCGAAAATCCTAGCCCACGCGCCCTGGAGCATACGACGTAGCGCCTCCGGACACGCGTCTTGGGAGCCTCCGAGACTAAGGGGCGGGAATATCCGCCGACCCAAAATCGAGAGAACTCATCCATACGCACGTCACACTCCCGTACCAACATCGATGACCCATATCCCGCTCGAAAATTCCAACCCACGCGCGCTGGAGCATACAACGTAGCGCCTCCGGGCACGCGTCTTGGGAGCCTCCAAGACTAAGGGGCGGAAACTTCTGCGGACCCAAAATGGAGAAAACTCATTCATACGCACGTTGCACGCGTGTGCCGACATCGGTGACCCAACTCCCGCTCAAAAATCCCAGCCCACGCGCCCTGGAGCATGCGACGTAGCGCCTCCGGGCACGCATCTTGGGAGCATCTGAGACAAAGGGGCGGGAATTTCCGCCGACCCGAAATGGAGAAAACTCATCCATGCGCACGTTGCACGCCCGTGCCGACATCGGTGACCCAACTCCCGCTCGAGAATTCCAGCCCAGGCCCCCTGGAGCATACAACGTAGCACCTCCGGGCACGCGTCTCGGGTGCCTCCGAGACTAAGAGGCGGGAATTTCCGCTGACCTGAAATCGAGAAAATTCATCCATACAAACGTGGCACGCCCGTACCGACATCGGTGAGCCAACTCCCGCTCGACAAATCCAGCCCGCGCGCCCTGGAGCATACAACGTAGTGCCTCAGGGCACGCGTCTTGGGAGCCTCCAAGACTAAGGGGCGGTAATTTCCGCCGACCCAAAATCGAGAAAACTCATCCACACGCACGTAGCATGCCGGTACCAACATCGGTGACCCAACTCCCGTTCGAAAATTCCAGCCCACACGCCCTGGAGCATACGACGTAGTGCCTTCAAGCACGCATCTCGGGAGCCTCCGAGACCAAGGGGCGGGAATTTCCGCCAACCCGAACTCGAGAAAACTCATCCATGCGTACGTCACATGCCTGTACCAACATCGGTGACCCAACTCCCGCTCAAAAATCCCAGCCCACGCTCCCAAGAGCATACGACGTAGCGCCTCTGGGCACGCGTCTCAGGAGCCTCCGAGACCAAGGGGCGGGAATTTCCGCCGACCCAAATTCAAGAAAACTCATCCATACGCACGTCGCACTCCAGTATCGACATCGATGACCCATCTCCTGCTCAAAAATTCCAACCCACGCGCGCCGGAGCATACAACGTAGCGCCTCTGGGCACGCGTCTCGGGAGCCTCCAAGACTAAGGGGTGGGAAATTCTGCAGACCCGAAATGGAGAAAACTCATCCATACGCACGTTGCACGCCCGTGCCCACATCGGTGACCCAACTCCCACTCAAAAATTCCAGCCCACGGGCCCTGGAGCATACGACGTAGCGCCTTCAGGCACGCGTCTCGGGAGCCTCCAAGACCAAGGGGCGGGAATTTCCGCCGACCCGAACTCAAGAAAACTCATCCATACGCACGTCGCACGCCTGTACCGACATCGATGACCCAACTCCTGCTCAAAAATCCCAGCCCACGCTCCCTGGAGCATACGACGTAGCGCCTCCGGGCACGTGTCTCATGAGCCTCCGAGACCAAGGGGCGGGAATTTCCAGTGACCCAAAATCAAGAAAACTCATCCATACGCACGTCGCACGCCCATAGCGACATTGGTGACCCAAATCCCGCTCGAAAATCCTAGCCCACGCGCCCTGGAGCATACGACGTAGCGCCTCCGGGCACGCGTCTCGGGAGCCTCCGAGACTAAGGGGCGGGAATATCCGCCGACCCAAAATCGAGAGAACTCATCCATACGCACGTCACACTCCCGTACCGACATCGATGACCCATATCCCGCTCGAAAATTCCAACCCACGCGCCCTGGAGCATACAACGTAGCGCCTCCGGGCACGCGTCTCGGGAGCCTCCAAGACAAAGGGGCGAAAACTTCTGCGGACCCAAAATGGAGAAAACTCATCCATACGCACGTTGCACGCGTGTGCCGATATCGGTGACCCAACTCCCGCTCAAAAATCCCAGCCCACGCGCCCTGGAGCATGCGACGTAGCGCCTCCGGGCACGCATCTTGGGAGCATCCGAGACAAAGGGGCGGGAATTTCCGCCGACCCGAAATGGAGAAAACTCATCCATGCGCACGTTGCACGCCCGTGCCGACATCGGTGACCCAACTCCCGCTCGAGAATTCCAGCCCAGGCGCCCTGGAGCATACAACGTAGCACCTCCGGGCACGCGTCTCGGGTGCCTCCGAGACTAAGGGGCGGGAATTTCCGCTGACCTGAAATCGAGAAAATTCATCCATACAAACGTGGCACGCCCGTACCGACATCGGTGAGCCAACTCCCGCTCGACAAATCCAGCCCGCGTGCCCTGGAGCATACGACGTAGTCCCTCCGGGCACGCATCTCGGGAGCCTCCAAGATAAAGGGGCGGGAATTTCCGCCGACCCGAAATCGAGAGAACTCATCCACACGCACGTAGCATGCCGGTACCAACATCGGTGACCCAACTCCCGCTCGAAAATTCCAGCCCACGCGCCCTGGAGCATACGACGTAGTGCCTTCAAGCACGCGTCTCGGGAGCCTCCGAGACCAAGGGGCGGGAATTTCCGCCAACACGAACTCAAGAAAACTCATCCATACGTACGTCGCATGCCTGTACCGACATCGGTGACCCAACTCCCGCTCAAAAATCCCAGCCCACGCTCCCTGGAGCATACGACGTAGCGCCTCCGGGCACGCGTCTCAGGAGCCTCCGAGACTAAGGGGCGGGAATTTCCGCCGACCCAAAATCAAGAAAACTCATCCATACGCACGTCGCACTCCAATACCGACATCGATGACCCATCTCCCGCTTGAAAATTCCAACCCACGCGCGCTGGAGCATACAACGTAGAGCCTCTGGGCACGCGTCTCAGGAGCCTCCAAGACTAAGGGGCGGGAAATTCTGCAGACCCGAAATGGAGAAAACTCATCCATACGCACGTTGCACGCCCGTGCCGACATCGGTGACCCAACTCCCACTCGAAAATTCCAGCCCACGGGCCGTGGAGCATACGATGTAGCGCCTTCAGGCACGCGTCTCGGGAGCCTCCAAGACCAAGGGGCGGGAATTTCCGCCAACTTGAACTTGAGAAAACTCATCCATACGCACGTCGCACGCCCGTACCGACATCGGTGACCCAACTCCCGCTCAAAAATCCCAGCCCACGCTCCCTGGAGCATACGACGTAGCGCCTCCGGGCACGTGTCTCAGGAGCTTCCGAGACCAAGGGGCGGGAATTTCCACTGACCCAAAATCAAGAAAACTCATCCATACGCACGTCGCACGCCCATGGCGACATGGGCGTGCGACGTGCTTTGTACTTGCTAGTCGATACCAAGTATTCCCAAACCATTGTTCCCCCCTCTGACCATTTGTGACTCGTATTATGAGTTGTCAACGTTGACCACACACAACGGATTTCTCTGGTCAAAGGAAGTACATATGCCTACTTTGGTCGGTCATTGTGCATGGTAGGCACACCGTGCTACTACTGACTGAAGGTCATTGTACTTGGTAGTTGTAAACCAATATTCTCATTGCATTGTTTCCTCTTCTTACCGTTTGTGACTCGTGTTATGGTTGGTCAACGTTGACCACCCATATTGAAATTCTGTGGTCATGATCAGTGACATATGCCAAGTTTGACTGTTTGGTGTGCATGTTAGCCAAAGCGTGCCACTACGTATTGAAGTTCTTTGTCCTTTAGAGTCAATACATATGCTTCCCAAACCATTGTCTCTCCCTCTGACAATTTGGGACTGATGTTATGAATTGTCAATATTGACCACACATAGTGGACTTGTTCGGTCATAGTCAGTGACGTATGCATCCTTTGGTTGCTCACTGTGCACGCTAGCCATACCGTGCCTCTGCTTGTGTAAGGTCTTTGTACTTGCTAGTTGATAACTAGTGTCCGGCATCCATTGTTTTCCCCTCTGACCATTTGTGACTCGTGTTATGCGTTTTCAACATTGACCACATGAAGTGAAATTTGTTTGTCATGGTTATTGACACATGCATACTTTGGTTGGTCACTGTACATTAAGACCACATTGTGCCACTACATATTGAAGGTATTTGTACTTGCTAGTACATAACTAGTATTCACCAATCATTACATTCCACCCTGCCCATTTGTGACTCGTGATGTGAGTTGTCAAAGTTTACCACACTTAGTGACATTAGTTGGTCATGGTCAGTGACATATGCCTACTTTGGTTGGTCATCGTGCATGGTCTCCACACCGCGCCACGACGTATTGAAGCCCCTTGTGCTTGCTATGTGATACTTGGTGTATCCAAACCATTGCTTCCTCCTCTCACCATTTGTGACTCGTATTATGAGTTGTCAACGTTGACCACACACATCGCATTTCTTTGGTCAAAGGCAGTACATATGCCTACTTTGGTCGGTCATTGTACATGGTAGCCACAACGTGCTACTACTGAATGAAATTCGTTGTACTTGGTAGTTGAGAACCAATATTCCCATAGCATTGTTTCCTGTCCTGACCGTATGTTACTCGTGTTATGGTTGGTCAATGTTGACCACCCATATTGAAATTCTCTGGTCATGATCAGTGACATATGCCTAGTTTGATTGTTTGGTGTGCATATTTGCCACACCGTGCCACTACGTATTGAAGTTCTTTGTCCTTTCTAGCCAATACATGGGCTTCCCAATCCATTGTTTTCCCCTCTGACCACTTGTGACTTGTGTTATGCGTTCTCAACGTTGACCACATGAAGTGAAATTTGTTCGTCATGGTCAGTGGCATATGCATACTTTGGTTGGTCACTGTGCATCAAAGCCACATAGTGCCACTACATATTGAAGGTATTTGTACTTGCTTATAGATAACTAGTATTCATAATCCATTACCTTCCACCCTGACCATTTGCGACTCGTGTTGTGAGTTGTAAAAGTTTACCACACTTAGTGACATTACTTGGTCATGGTCAGTGACGTATGCCTTCTTTGGTTCATCATCGTGCATGGTCTCCACACTGTGCTACAACGTATTGAAGCCCCTTGTGCTTGCTATGTGGTATTTGGTGTTCCCAAACCATTGTTTCCCCCTCTGACCATTTGTGAATCGTATTATGAGTTGTCAACGTTGACCACACACAACGGATTTCTTTGGTCAAAGGCAGTAAACATGCCTACTTTGGTCAGTCATTGTGCTTGGTAGCCACACCGCGCTACTACTGACTGAATGTCATTGTACTTGGTAGTTGAGAACCGATATTCTCATAGCATCGTTTCCTATCCTGACCGTTTGTGACTCGTGGTATTGTTGGTCAATGTTGACCACCCATATTGAATTTATCTGTTCATGATCAGTGACATATGCCTAGCTTGATTGTTTGGTGTGCATATTAGGCACACGGTGCCACTACATATTGAGGTTCTTTGTCCTTTCTAGTCAATACATAGGCTTCCCAATCCATTGTTTTCCCCTCTGACCACTTGTGACTCCTGTTATGCGTTTTCAACGTTGACCACATTAAGTGAAATTTGTTCGTCATGGTTAGTGACATAAGCATACTTTGGTTGGTAACTGTGCATTGAAGCCACGTTGTGCCACTACATATTGAAGGTATTTGTACTTGCTACTAGACAACTAGTATTCACAAACCATTACTTTCCACCCTGACCATTTGTGACTCGTGTAGTGAGTTGTCAAAGTTTACCACACTTAGTGACATTACTTGGTCATTGTCACTGACATATGCCTACTTTGGTTGGTCATCATGCATGGTCTCCACACCGTGCCACAACGTATTGAAGCCCCTTGTGCTTGATATGTGATACTTGGTGTTCCCCAACCATTGTTTCCCCATCTGACCATTTGTGACTCGTATTATGAGTTGTCAACGTTGACCACACACAGCAGATTTCTTTGGTCAAAGGCAGTACATATGCCTACTTTGGTCGGTCATTGTACATGGTAGCCACACCATGCTACTACTGACTTAAGGTCGTTGTACTTGGTAGTTGTGAACCGATATTCCCAGAGCATTGTTTTCTCTCCTGACCGTTTGTGACTCGTGTTATGGTTGGTCAACGTTGACCACCCATATTGAAATTCTGAGGTCATGATCAGTGACATATGCCTAATTTGGTTGTTTGGTGTGCATATTAGCCACACCGTGCCACTACGTATTGAAGTCCTTTGTCCTTTCTAGTCAGTAAATAGGCATCCAAAACCATTGTCTATCCCTCTGACCATTTGTGACTCGTGTTATGAGTTGTCAGTGTTGACCACACATAATGGACTTATTCGGTCGTAGTCAGTGACGCATGCATCCTTTGGTTGGTCACTGTGCACGCTAGCAATACCGTGCCACTGCTTGTTAAAGGTCTTTGTACTTCCTAGTTGATAACTAGTGTTCCCAATCCATTGTTTTCCCCTCTGACCATTTGTGACTTGTGTTATGCGTTTTCAACGTTGACCACATGAAGTGAAATTTTTTCGTCATGTTCAGTGACATATGCATACTTTGGTTGGTCACTGTGTATTGAAGCCACATTGTGCCACTACATATTGAAGGTATTTGTACTTGCTAGTAGATAACTATTATTCACAAACCATTACCTTCCACCCTGACCATTTGTGACTCATGTTGTGAGTTGTCAAAGTTTACCACCCTTAGTGACATTATTTGGTCATGGTCAGTGACATATGCATACTTTGGTTGGTCATCGTGCATGGTCTCCACACCGTGCCATAACGTATTAAAGCCCCTTGTTCTTGCTATGTGATACTTGGTGTTCCCAAACCATTGTTTTCCCCTCTGACCATTTGTGACTTGTATTATGAGTTGTCAACGTTGACCACACAACGGATTTCTTTGGTCAAAGGCAGTACATATGCCTACTTTGGTCGGTCATTGTACATGGTGGCCACGACGTGCTACTACTGAATGAAGGTCGTTGTACCTGGTAGTTGAGAACCAATATTCCCATAGCATTGTTTCCTATCCTGACCGTTTGTGACTCCTGTTATGGTTGGTCAACGTTGACCACCCATATTGAAATTATGTGGTCATGATCAGTGACATATGCCTAATTTGGTTGTTTGGTGTGCATATTAGCCACACCGTGCCACTATGTATTGAAGTTCTTTGTCCTTTCTAGTCAATACATAGGCTTCCCAAACCATTTCTCTCCCTCCGACCATTTGTGAATCGTGTTATGAGTTGTCAATGTTGACGACACATAGTGGACTTATTCGGTCATAGTCAGTGACGTATGTTTCCTTTGGTTGGTCACTGTGCACGCTAGCCATACTGTGCGATTGCTTGTTGAAGGTCCTTGTACTTCCTATTTGATAACTAGTGTTCCCAAGCCTTTGTTATCCCCTCTAACCATTTGTGAGTGGTGTTATGCGTTTTCAACGTTGACTACATGAAGTGAAATTCTTTCGTCATGGTCAGTGACATATGCATACTTTAGGTGGTCACTGTGCATTGAAGCCACATTGTCCCACTACATATTGAAGGTATTTGTACTTGCTAGCAGATAACTAGTATTCACAAACCATTACCTTCCACCCTGACCATTTGTGACTCGTGTTGTGAGTTGTCAACGTTTACCACACTTAGTGACATTATATGGTCATGGTCTGTGACATATGCTTGCTTTGGTTGGTCATCGTGCATGGTCCCCACACCGCACCACAATGCATTGAAGCCCCTTGCCCTTGCTATGTGATACGTGGTGTTCCCAAACCATTGTTTCCCCCTGTGACCTTTTGTGACTCGTATTATGAGTTGTCAACGTGGACCACACACAGAGGATTTCTTTGGTCAAAGGCAGTACATATGTCTACTTTGGTCGGTCATTGTGCATGGCAGCCACAGCGCGCTACTACTGACTGAAGGTCATTGTACTTGGTAGTTGAGAACCGATATTCTCATATCATTGTTTCCTCTCCTGACAGTTTGTGACTTGTGTTATGGTTGGTCAACGTTGACCGCCCATGTTGAAATTCTCTGGTCATGATCAGTGAAATATGCCTAGTTTGATTGTTTGGTGTGCATATTAGCCATACCATGCCACTACGTATTGAAGTTCTTTGTCCTTTCTAGCCAATACATAGGCTTCCCAATCCATTGTTTTCCCCTCTGACCATTTGTGACTCGTATTATGTGTTTTCAATGTTCACCACCATAAGTGAAATTTGTTCGTCATGGTTAGTGACATATGCATACTTTGGTTGGTCACAATGCATTGAAGCCACATTGTGCCACTACATATTGAAGGTATTTGTACTTGTAAGTAGATAACTAGTATTCACAAATAATTACCTTCTACCCTGAACATTTGTGACTTGTGTTGTGAGTTGTCCAAGTTTACCACACTTGGTGCCATTACTTGGTCATGGTCAGTGACATATGCCTGCTTTGGTTGGTCATCGTGCATGGTCTCCATACCATGCCACAACGTATTGAAGCCCCTTGTGCTTGCTATGTGATACTTGGTGTTCCCGAACCATTGTTTCCCCCCTCTGACCATTTGTGACTCGTATGAGTTGTCAACGTTGACCACACACAGCGGATTTCTTTGGTCAAAGGCAGTACATATGTCTACTTTGGTCGGTCATTGTGCATGGCAGCCACACTGTGCTACTACTAACTGAAGGTCGTTGTACTTGGTAGTTGACAATTGATATTCCCATAGCATTGTTTCCTGTAATGCCATTTTTTGACTCGTGTTACGGTTGGTCAACGTTGACCACCCACATTGAAATTATGTGGTCATGATCAGTGTCACATGCCTAGATTGGTTGTTTGGTGTGCATATTAGCCACACCGTGCCACTACGTATTGAAGTTCTTTGTCCTTTCTAGTTAATACATAGGCTTCCCAAACCATTGTATCTCCCTCTGACCATTTGTGACTCGTGTTAAGAGCTTTCAACGTTGTCCACAGGAAGTGAAATTCTTTCGTCATGGTCAGTGACATATGCATGGAAGCCACATTTTGCCACTACATGTTGAAGGTATTTGTACTTGCTAGTAGAGAACTAGTATTCACAAACCATTACCTTCCACCCTGACCATTTGTGAGTCGTGTTGTGAGTGGTCAAAGTTTACCACACCTAGTGACATTATTTGGTCATGGCCAGTGACATATGCCTACTTTAGTTTGTCATCGTGCATGGTCCCCACACTGTGCCACAACGTATTGTAGCCCCTTGTGCTTGCTATGTGATACCTGGTTTAGCCAATCCATTGTTTCCCCCTCTGGCCATTTGTGACTCGTATTATGAGTTGTCAACATGGACCACATACAGCGGATTTCTTTGGTCAAAGGTTGTTAATATGCCTACTTTGGTCGCTTGTTGTGCATGGTAGCCACACCGCTCTACTACTGACTGAAGGTCATTGTACTTGGTAGTTGAGAACCAATATTCTAATATCATTGTTTCTCCCCTGACTGTTTGTGACTCGTGTTATAGTCTATCGACGTTGACCACCAATATTGAAATTCTCTGGTCATGATCAGTGACCTATGCCTAGTTTGATTGTTTGGCGTGCATATTAGCCACACCGTGCCACTACGTATTGAAGTTCTTTGACCTTAGAGTGAGGCTAATATGCACACCAAGCAATCAAACTAGGCATATGTCATTGATCATGACCAGAGGTTTTCAATATGGGTGGTCAACGTTGACCAACCATAACAGAGGTTGCAAACGGTCAGGAGAGGGAACAATGCTATGAGAATATTGGTCCTCAACTACCAAGTACAACGACCTTCATTCAGTAGTAGAGTGGTGTGGCTACCATGCACAATGACCGACCAAAGTAGGCATGTTTACTGCCTTTGACCAAAGAAATCCGCTGTGTGTGGTCCACGTTGACTACTCATAGTACGAGTCACAAATGGTCAGAGGGGGGAACAATGGTTTGGGAACACCATGTACCACATAGCAAGCACAAGGGGCTTCAATACGTCGTGGCACAGTGTGGGGCCCATGCACGATGACCAACCAAAGTAGGCATATGTCACTGACCATGACCAAATAATGTCACTAAGAGTGGTAAACTTTGACAACTCACAACACGAGTCACAAACGGTCAGGGTGGAAGGTAATGGTTTGTGAATACTAGTTATCTACTGGCAAATACAAATACCTTCAATATGCAGTGATACAATGTGGCTTCAATGCACAATGACCACCCAATGTATGCATATGTCACTGACCATGACGAAAGAATTTCACTTCATGTGGTCAACGTTGAAAACGCATAACACGAGTCACAAATGGTCAGAGGGGAAAACAATGGGTTGGGTACACTAGTTATCAACTAGGAAGTACAAAGACCTTCAACAAGCAGTGGCATCGGTGACCCAACTCCCGCTCGAAAATCCCAACCCACGCGCCCTAGAGCATACAACGTAGCGCCTCCGGGTACGCGTCTCGGGAGCCTCCGAGACTAAGGGGCGGGAATTTCCGCCGACCCGAAATGGAGAAAACTCATCCATGCACACATTGCACGCCCGTGCCGACATCGGTGACCCATCTCCTGCTCGAAAATTCCAGCCCATGCGCCCTGGAGCATACAACGTAGCGCCTCCGGGCACGCGTCTCGGGTGCCTCCGAGACCAAGGGGCGGGAATTTCCGCTGACCTGAAATCGAGAAAACTCATCCATACGAACGTGGCACGCCCATACCGACATCGGTGGGCCAACTCCCGCTCGACAATTCCAGCCCAAGCGCCCTAGAGCATACGATGTAGTGCCTCTGGGCACCCGTCTCGGGAGCCTCCGAGACTAAAGGGCGGGAATTCCCGCCGACCCAAAATCAAGAAAACTCATCCCCACGCACGTAGCACGCCGGTACCAACATTGGTGACCCAACTCCCGCTCGAAAATTCCAGCCCACGTGCCCTGGAGCATACGACGTAGCGCCTTCAGGAAAGCGTCTCGGGAGCCTCCAAGACCAAGGGGCGGGAATTTCCGCCGACCCGAACTCAAGAAAACTCATCCATACGCACGTCGCACGCCCGCACCGACGTCGGTGACCCAATTCCCGCTCAAAAATCCCAGCCCACGCTCCCTGGAGCATACGACGTAGCGCCTCTGGGCACATGTCTCAGGAGCCTCCAAGACCAATAGGCGGGAATTTCCACTGACCCAAAATCGAAAAAACTCATCCATATGCACGTTGCACGCCCGTACCGACATCGGTGACCCAACTCCCGCTCGAAAATCCCAGCCCACGCGCCCTGGAGCATACGACGTAGCGCCTCCAGGCACGCGTCTCGGGAGCCTCCGAGACAAAGGGGCGGGAATCTCCGCTGACCCGAAATGGAGAAAACTCATCCATGCGCACGTTGCACGTCCGTGCGGACATCGGTGACCCAACTCCCGCTCGAAAATTCCAGCCCACGCGCCCTGGAGCATACGACGTAGCGCCTCCGGGCACGCGTCTCGGGTGCCTCCGAGACTAAGGGGCGGGGATTTCTGCTGACCTGAAATCGAGAAAACTCATCCATACGAACGAGGCACGCCCATGCCGACATCGGTGAGCCAACTCCCGCTCGACAATTCCAGCCCACGCGCCCTAGAGCATACGACGTAGTGCCTCCGGGCACGCGTCTCGGGAGCCTCCGAGACTAAAGGGCAGGAATTCCCGCCGACCCGAGATCGAGAAACCTCATCCACACGCACGTAGCACGCTGGTACCAACATCGGTGACCCAAGTCCCGCTCGAAAATTCTAGCCCACGCGCCCTGGACCATACGACGTAGCGCCTTCAGGCACGCGTCTCGGGAGCCTCCAAGACCAAGGGGCGGGAATTTCCGCCGACCCGAACTCGAGAAAAATCATCCATACGCACGTCGCACGCCCGTACCGACATCGATGACCCAACTCCCACTCAAAAATCCCAGCCCACGCTCCCTGGAGCATACGACGTAGCGCCTCCGGGCACGTGTCTCAGGAGCCTCCGAGACCAAGGGGCGGGAATTTCCACTGACCCAAAATCGAGAATACTCATCCATACACACGTCGCACGCCCATAGCGACATCGGTGACCCAACTCCCGCTCGAAAATCCTAGCCCACGCGCCCTGGAGCATACGACGTAGCGCATCCGAGCACGCGTCTCGGGAGCCTCCGAGACTAAGTGGCGGGAATATCCGCCGACCCAAAATCGAGAAAACTCATCCATACGCACGTCACACTCCCGTACCGACATCGATGACCCATATCCCGCTCAAAAATTCCAACCCACGCGCGCTGGAGCATACAACGTAGCGCCTCCGGGCACGTGTCTCGGGAGCCTCCAAGACTAAGGGGCGGAAACTTCTGCGGACCCAAAATGGAGAAAACTCATCCATACGCACCATGCACGCGTGTGCCGACATCGGTGACCCAACTCCCGCTCAAAAATCCCAGCCCATGCGCCTTGGAGCATGCGACGTAGCGCCTCCGGGCACGCGTCTCGGGAGCCTCCGAGACTAAGGGGCGGGAATTTCCGCCGACCCGAAATGGAGAAAACTCATCCATGCGCACGTTGCACACCCGTGCCGACATTGGTGACCCAACTCCCGCTCGAAAATTCCAGCCCACGCGCCCTGGAGCATACGACATAGCGCCTCCGGGCACGCGTCTCGTGAGCCTCCAAGACTAAGGGGCAGGAATTTCCGCCGACCCAAAATCGAGAAAACTCATCCAAACGCACGTCGCACTCCCGTACCGACATCAATGACCCATCTCCCGCTTGAAAATTCCAACCCACGCCCGCTGGAGCATACAACGTAGCGCCTCCAGGCACGCGTCTCGGGAGCCTCCAAGACTAAGGGGCAGGAATTTCTGCGCACCCAAAATGGAGAAGACTCATCCATACGCACGTTGCACGCCCGTGCCGACATCGGTGAACCAACTCCCGCTCGAAAATCCCAGCCCACGAGCCCTGAAGCATACGACGTAGCGCCTCCTGGCACGCGTCTCGGGAGCCTCCGAGAGAAAGGGGCGGGAATTTCTGCCGACCCGAAATGGAGAAAACTCATCCATGCGCACGTTGCACGCCCGTGCCGACATCGGTGACCCAACTCCCGCTCGAGAATTCCAGCCCAGGCGCCCTGGAGCATACAACGTAGCACCTCCGGGCACGCGTCTCGGGTGCCTCCGAGACCAAGGGGCGGGAATTTCCGCTGACCTGAAATCGAGAAAACTCATCCATACGAACGTGGCACGCCCGTACCGACATCGGTGAGCCAACTCCCGCTCGACAAATCCAGCCCGCGCGCCCTGGAGCATACGGCGTAGTGCCTCCGGGCACGCGTCTCGGGAGCCTCTGAGACTAAGGGGCGGGAATTTCCGCCGACCCAAAATCAAGAAAATTCATCCACACGCACGTAGCACGCCGGTACCAACATCGGTGACCCAACTCCCGCTCCAGAATTCCAGCCCACACGCCCTGGAGCATACGACGTAGCGCCTTCAGGCACGCATCTCGGGAGCCTCCGAGACCAAGGTGCGGGAATTTCTGCCAACCCGAACTCGAGAAAACGCATCCATACGTACGTCGCATGCCTGTACCGACATCGGTGACCCAACTCCCGCTCAAAATTCCCAGCCCACGCTCCTTGGAGCATACGACGTAGCGCCTCCGGGCACGCGTCTCAGGAGCCTCCGAGACTAAGGGGCGGGAATTTCCGCCGACCAAAAATCAAGAAAACTCATCCATACGCACGTCGCACTCCAGTACCGACATCGATGACCCATCTCCCGCCCGAAAATTCCAATCCACGCGCGCTGGAGCATACAACGTAGCGCCTCTGGGCACGCGTCTCGGGAGCCTCCAAGACTAAGGGGCGGGAAATTCTGCGGACCCGAAATGGAGAAAACTCATCCATACGCACGTTGCACGCCCGTGCCGATATCGGTGACCCAACTCCCGCTCGAAAATTCCAGCCCACGGGCCCTGGAGCATACGTCGTAGCGCCTCCGGACACGCGTCTCGGGAGCCTCCGAGACTAAGGGGCCGGAGTTTCCGCCGACCCGAAATGGAGAAAACTCATCCATACGCACGTCGCATGCCTGTACCGACATCGGTGACCCAACTCCTGCCTGAAAATTCCAGCCCACGCGCCCTGGAGCATTCAACGTAGCGCCTCCGGGCACGGGCCTCGGGAGCCTCCGAGACTGAGGGGCGGGAATTTCCGCCGATCCGAAATCAAGAAAACTCATCCGTACGCACGTTGCACGCCTGTACCGACATCGCTGACCCATCGCCCACTAAAACAATTCCGACCCACGCGCTGTGGAGCATACGACGTAGCGCCTCCGGGCACGCGTCTCCGGGGCCTCCGAGACCAAGGAGGGAATTTCCGCCGACCTCAAATGGAGAAAACTCATCCATACACACGGTGTACGCCCGTGCCAACATCGGTGACCCAACTTCTGTTCAAAAATGCCAGCCCACGCGCCCTGGAGCATACGACGTAGCGCCTCCGGGCACGCGTCTCGGGAGCCTCCGAGACTAAGGGGCGGGAATCTCGGCCGACCTGAAATCGAGAAAACTCATCATACGCACGTCGTACGCCCGTTCCGACATCAATGACCCAGTTCCCGCTCAAAACTGCCAACCCATGTGCCCTGGAGCATACGACGCAGGACCTCCGGGCACGCGTCTCGAGAGTCTCCGAGACTAAGGGGCTGGACTTTCCGACGACCCGAAATGTGACTCCGAACAAGTAACAAAAGGGTAAAAGCTAATTTTATTTTCATTTTCAGTATAAATACAAACTGTGAAAGCATGGCCTATCAATCCTTTCATCTTTCGGAATTTGAAACTAGAGGTGTCAGAAAAGTTACCCTATGGATAACTGGCTTGTGGCAGCCAAGCGTCCATAGCGACGTTGCTTTTTTATCCTTCGACGTCGGCTCTTCCTATCATTGTGAAGCAGAATTCACCAAGTGTTGGATTGTTCACCCACCAATCGGGAACAAGAGCTTGGTTTAGACCGTCGTGAGACAGGTTAGTTTTACCCTATTGATGATCTGGTGCCGCAACAGTAATTAAACTTAGTACGAGAGGAGCCGTTGATTCACATAGTTGGTAATTGCGCTTGGCTGTAAAGCCAGTGGCGCAAAGCTACCATGTGTAGGATTATGAGTGAACGCCTGGAAGTCAGAATCCATGTTGGAAGCGGCACTTTTTACATCCCCGGGTGTTACCCGACTTGAAATAGGGGCGCCTGTGCGCCTCCGAGAGCATATGTTGTGATTCGTCTGGACCAATGCCGAATGTTCGGGGAGATAAACTATTTGCAGACGACTAAAACCAGAACGGGGTACTGTAAGTGGCAAGGTAGCCTTGCTGCTACAATCCACTGAGGTTCAGCCTCTCTTCTACTGATTTGTTCCTCCGGGAACTCCCCTCCCCCACCCCTCCCTTCCCCTCCACCCTAACAAGATGTTTGCTCCTGGGAACGCATGCGGGTTCGACTCCCGCTCTTATTTCAACCCATTCCACTGCATCAACAGCACGCAACCCCGGCCACGCACCGCCGTCGCACACCAACGCACTCTGCTGCCTGCACAAGACGCACACCCACGCATGGCCCATCCGTTCTACGCCCACTCGCGTGTACCAACCCAAGTGCACGCATGCCTCTTTCCCTCCCCACGCGTCGTACCAACCCAGGTACCCCCGCGCCTCTTTCCAACCCCACGGGTCGTACCAACCCCAAGAGCACGCACGCCTCTTTCCCACCCCATGACTCGTGCCAACCCGGGCACCCCCACGCCTCTTTCCAGCCCCACAGGGCGTACTAACCCAAGCGCCCGCACCCCTCTTTTCCACCCCATGAGTCATACCAACCCAAGCTCCCGCACCCCTCCTTTCCACCCCACGAGTCGTACCGTCCCGCTTGCCAACCCACGCACGCACCGCACGCCTTGTCTCCGTAGCCTCGTCCCCGTCGCCTCTCGTTAATCCCACCACTCTGCGCGCCACTAACAGGACAAGCCTCCACAGTGCCTGACCGCCTCTCATCCGTCGCATTCGCACGTCGCTATCGCCACCCCACCCCATCCCTCCTTGACACCGTCCGTGCTGCCTGGTCCCCAAACCATTGCAATGCGCGCACCTCCGTCCTCCCTCCTACACCCCCTCCCCTCCTCCCCGTGTGGAAATACAACGCATCAGCGTGCCCATTCCGCTCCACTAAGGGGCCGGAATTTCTGCCGACCCGAAATGGAGAAAACTCATCCATACGCACGTTGCACGCCCGTGCCGACATCGGTGATCCAACTCCTGCTCAAAACTTCCAGCCCACACGCCCTGGAGCATGCGACGTAGCGCCTCCGGGCACACGTCTCAGGTGCCTCTGAGACTAAGGGGCGGGAATTTCCGCCGACCCGAAATTGAGAAAACTCATCCATACGAACGTGCAACGCCCGTACCGACATCGGTGAGCCAATTCCAGCCCACGCGCCCTGGAGTATACAACGTAGCGCCTTGTAGCACCTTTCCCCCCTCACCATTTGTGACTCGTGTTATGCGTTTTCAATGTTGACCACATGAAGTAAAATGTGTTCGTCATGGTTAGTGACATATGCATACTTTGGTTGGTCACTGTGCATTGAAGCCACACTGTGCCACTACATGTTGAAAGCATTTGTACTTCCTAGAAGATAACTAGTATTCACAAACCATTACCTTCCACCCTGACCATTCGTGACTCATGTTGTGATTTGTCAAAGTTTACCACACGTAGTGACATTATTTGGTCATGGTCAGCAACATATGACTACTTTGGTTGGTCATCGTGCATGGTCTCCACACCGTGCGACAACGTATTGAAGCCCCTTGTGCTTGCTATGTGATGCTTGATGTTCCCAAACCATTGTTTCCCCTTGTGACCATTTGTGAGTCGTACTATGAGTTGTCAACGTTTACCACACACAGCAGGTTTCTTTGGTCCAAGTAAGTACATATGCCTACTTTGGTCGGTCATTGTGCATGGTAGCCACACCGTGCTACTACTGACTGAAGTTCGTTCTACTTGGTAGTTGAAAACCGATGTTCTCATAGCATTGTTTCCTCTCCTGACCATTTGTGACTCGTGATATGGCTGGTACACGTTGACCACCCATATTGAAATTCTGTGGTCAGTATCAGTGACATATGCCTAGCTTGATTGTTTTGTGTGCATATTTGCCACACCGTGCCACTACGTATTGAAGTTCTTTGTCCTTTCTAGCCAATGCATAGGCTTACCAAACCATTGTCTCTCCCTCTAACTAGTTGTAACTCGTGTTATGAGTTTTCAATGTTGACCACACATAGTGGACTTATTCGGTCGTAGTCAGTGACGTATGCATCCTTTTGTTGGTCACTGTGCACGCTAGCCATACCGTGCCACTGCTTGTTGAAGATCTTTGTACTTGCTAATTGATATCTAGTGTTCCCAACCCATTGTTTTCCCCTCTGACCATTTGTGACTCCTGTTGTGTGTTTTCAATGTTGACCACATGAAGTGAAATTTGTTGGTCATGCTTAGTGACATATGCATACTTTGGTTGGTCACTGTGCATTGAAGCCACTTTGTGCCACTACATATTGAAGGTATTTGTACTTGCTAGTAGATAACTAGTATTCACAACCCATTACCTTCCACCCTGAACATTTGTGATTCGTGTTGTGAGTTGTCAAAGTCTACCACACTTAGTGACATTATTTGGTAATGGTGGAGTACATATGCCTACTTTGGTTGGTCATCGTGCATGGTCTCCATACCGTGCCACAACGTATTGAAGCCCCCTGTGCTTGCTATGTGATACTTGGTGTTCCCAAGCCATTGTTTCCACCTCTGACAATTCGTGGCCCGTATTCTGGGTTGTCAATGTTAACCACACATAGTAAAACTATGTGGTCATGGTATGTGGCACATGCCTAATCTGGTTGGTCATTGTACATGGTAGCCACACTGTTCCACTTCTTGTTGAAAGTATTTGCACTAGCTAGTAAATAAATAGCAAAAGGTTTCTCCCTTTGACACCAGGTCGGTTCTTGTTTATTTGTTACGCGTAGGTGCCTTCACTGGAATACTCCCTCCCACCCCCCTAGAGGGATCTTCCGTGGACGACCTGGAGGACAGATTTGCGACCGCATTATGACACCCCCTACCCCCCCACGGCTTAGGCTTGAAGGTAGAGTTGAGGTAGCACAACACGCCCCCCCNCACTACATGTTGAAAGTATTTGCACTTGCTATTCAATAAATAGCAAAAGGTTTCTCCCTTTGACACCAGGTCGGTTTTTGTTTATTTGTTACGCGTAGGTGCCTTCACTGGAATACTCCCTCCCACCCCCCTAGAGGGATGTTCCGTGGACGACCTGGAGGACAGATTTGCGACCGCATTATGACACCCCCCCTACCCCCCCACGGCTTAGGCTCGAAGGTAGAGTTGAGGTAGCACAACACGGCCGCCCCCCCCCCCAGGTCGCGAGCCTATTCTATATTGCGCGTACGAGGATTCAAACCCAGGACCTATCGCTCCAGAATCTAACTTTATAAGCACTAAGCCAACTCACATGGTGTTCATATGTTGTCCAAATGACATTATAAGGGTGCCTATGGGTAAAGGGCATAAAATAGGGGGATGTAAGATTATAGGGTAGTTTTCAAAAGTATGAACGACAATAAATTCAGTTTATTCATAAANCCCCCCCCCCCCAGGTCGCGAGCCTATTCTATATTGCGCGTACGAGGATTCAAACCCAGGACCTATCGCTCCAGAATCTAACTCTATAAGCACTAAGCAAACTCACATGGTGTTCATATGTTGTCCAAATGACATTATAAGGGTTCCTACGGGTAAAGGGCATAAAATAACGGGGTGTAAGATTATAGGGTAGTTTTCAAATGTATGAATGATAACAATTTCAGTTTACTAATAATCAATTGAAGCAGACTAAGTTTTGAATGTTGCAACTTCGAGCCTGAATAACCTCTCAACCATTGCTGCGATTGACTTGCTGTGAGAAGGAAAGTTGACAAGACACGGTAAAACTCTTTTTATGATATTCAATGCCTCAAGAATACTTTGGTTGGTCATTGTGCATGGTAGCCATACTGTGCCACCACTCATCGAAGGTCTTTGTACTTGCTAGTCGATACCAAGTATTCCCAAACCATTGTTCCCCCCTCTGACCATTTGTGACTCGTATTATGAGTTGTCAACGTTGACCACACACAGCGGATTTCTCTGGTCAAAGGAAGTACATATGCCTACTTTGGTCGGTCATTGTGCATGGTAGGCACACCGTGCTACTACTGACTGAAGGTCATTGTACTTGGTAGTTGAGAACCAATATTCTCATAGCATTGCTTCCTCTTCTTACCGTTTGTGACTCGTGTTATGGTTGGTCAACGTTGACCACCCATATTGAAATTCTGTGGTCATGATCAGTGACATATGCCAAGTTCGACTGTTTGGTGTGCATGTTAGCCAAAGCGTGCCACTACGTATTGAAGTTCTTTGTCCTTTAGAGTCAATACATATGCTTCCCAAACCATTGTCTCTCCATCTGACAATTTGGGACTGATGTTATGAATTTTCAATATTGACCACACATAGTGGACTTGTTCGGTCATAGTCAGTGACGTATGCATCCTTTGGTTGCTCACTGTGCACGCTAGCCATACCGTGCCTCTGCTTGTGTAAGGTCTTTGTACTTGCTAGTTGATAACTAGTGTCCGGCATCCATTGTTTTCCCCTCTGACCATTTGTGACTCGTGTTATG
The DNA here is from genome assembly GCA_023375785.1 of Penium margaritaceum. Lineage (NCBI taxonomy): Eukaryota > Viridiplantae > Streptophyta > Zygnematophyceae > Desmidiales > Peniaceae > Penium > Penium margaritaceum. The sequence goes on from SZWC01014526.1 coordinate 58,282, forward strand.
CGTTTTCAACATTGACCACATGAAGTGAAATTTGTTTGTCATGGTTATTGACACATGCATACTTTGGTTGGTCACTGTACATCAAGGCCACATTGTGCCACTACATATTGATGGTATTTGTAATTGCTAGTAGATAACTAGTATTCACCAATCATTACATTCCACCCTGCCCATTTGTGACTCGTGTTGTGAGTTGTCAAAGTTTACCACACGTAGTGACATTAGTTGGTCATGGTCAGTGACATATGCCTACTTTGGTTGGTCATCGTGCATGGTCTCCACACCGCGCCACGACGTATTGAAGCCCCTTGTGCTTGCTATGTGATACTTGGTGTATCCAAACCATTGCTTCCTCCTCTCACCATTTGTGACTCGTATTATGAGTTGTCAACGTTGACCACACACATCGCATTTCTTTGGTCAAAGGCAGTACATATGCCTACTTTGGTCGGTCATTGTACATGGTAGCCACAACGGGCTACTACTGAATGAAATTCGTTGTACTTGGTAGTTGAGAACCAATATTCCCATAGCATTGTTTCCTGTCCTGACCGTTTGTGACTCGTGTTATGGTTGGTCAATGTTGACCACCCATATTGAAATTCCCTGGTCATGATCAGTGACATATGCCTAGTTTGATTGTTTGGTGTGCATATTTGCCACACCGTGCCACTACGTATTGAAGTTCTTTGTCCTTTCTAGCCAATACATGGGCTTCCCAATCCATTGTTTTCTCCTCTGACCACTTGTGACTTGTGTTATGCGTTCTCAACGTTGACCACATGAAGTGAAATTTGTTCGTCATGGTCAGTGACATATGCATACTTTGGTTGGTCACTGTGCATCAAAGCCACATAGTGCCACTACATATTGAAGGTATTTGTACTTGCTTATAGATAACTAGTATTCACAATCCATTACCTTCCACCCTGACCATTTGCGACTCGTGTTGTGAGTTGTCAAAGTTTACCACACTTAGTGACATTACTTGGTCATGGTCAGTGACGTATGCCTTCTTTGGTTCATCATCGTGCATGGTCTCCACACTGTGCTACAACGTATTGAAGCCCCTTGTGCTTGCTATGTGATATTTGGTGTTCCCAAACCATTGTTTCCCCCTCTGACCATTTGTGAATCGTATTATGAGTTGTCAACGTTGACCACACACAACGGATTTCTTTGGTCAAAGGCAGTAAACATGCCTACTTTGGTCGGTCATTGTGCTTGGTAGCCACACCGCGCTACTACTGACTTAATGTCATTGTATTTGGTAGTTGAGAACCGATATTCTCATAGCATCGTTTCCTATCCTGACCGTTTGTGACTCGTGTTATTGTTGGTCAATGTTGACCACCCATATTGAAATTATCTGTTCATGATCAGTGACATATGCCTAGTTTGATTGTTTGGTGTGCATATTAGGCACACGGTGCCACTACGTATTGAGGTTCTTTGTCCTTTCTAGTCAACACATAGGCTTCCCAATCCATTGTTTTCCCCTCTGACCACTTGTGACTCGTGTTATGCGTTTTCAACGTTGACCACATGAAGTGAAATTTGTTCGTCATGGTTAGTGACATAAGCATACTTTGGTTGGTCACTGTGCATTGAAGCCACGTTGTGCCACTACATATTGAAGGTATTTGTACTTGCTAGTAGACAACTAGTATTCACAAACCATTACTTTTCACCCTGACCATTTGTGACTCGTGTAGTGAGTTGTCAAAGTTTACCACACTTAGTGACATTACTTGGTCATTGTCAGTGACATATGCCTACTTTGGTTGGTCATCATGCATGGTCTCCACACCGTGCCACAACGTATTGAAGCCCCTTGTGCTTGATATGTGATACTTGGTGTTCCCCAACCATTGTTTCCCCCTCTGACCATTTATGACTCGTATTATGAGTTGTCAACGTTGACCACACACAGCGGATTTCTTTGGTCAAAGGCAGTACATATGCCTACTTTGGTCGGTCATTGTACATGGTAGCCACACCATGCTACTACTGACGTAAGGTCGTTGTACTTGGTAGTTGTGAACCGATATTCCCAGAGCATTGTTTTCTCTCCTGACCCTTTGTGACTCGTGTTATGGTTGGTCAACGTTGACCACCCATATTGAAATTCTGTGGTCATGATCAGTGACATATGCCTAATTTGGTTGTTTGGTGTGCATATTAGCCACACCGTGCCACTACGTATTGAAGTCCTTTGTCCTTTCTAGTCAATAAATAGGCATCCAAAACCATTGTCTATCCCTCTGACCATTTGTGACTCGTGTTATGGTTGGTCAACGTTGACCACCCATATTGAAATTCTGTGGTCATGATCAGTGACATATGCCTAATTTGGTTGTTTGGTGTGCATATTAGCCACACCGTGCCACTACGTATTGAAGTCCTTTGTCCTTTCTAGTCAATAAATAGGCATCCAAAACCATTGTCTATCCCTCTGACCATTTGTGACTCGTGTTATGAGTTGTCAATGTTGACCACATATAATGGACTTATTCGGTCGTAGTCAGTGACGCATGCATCCTTTGGTTGGTCACTGTGCACGCTAGCAATACCGTGCCACTGCTTGTTAAAGGTCTTTGTACTTCCTACTTGATAACTAGTGTTCCCAATCCATTGTTTTCCCCTCTCACCATTTGTGACTTGTGTTATGCGTTTTCAACGTTGACCACATGAAGTGAAATTATTTCGTCATGTTCAGTGACATATGCATACTTTGGTTGGTCACTGTGTATTGAAGCCACATTGTGCCACTACATATTGAAGGTATTTGTACTTGCTAGTAGATAACTATTATTCACAAACCATTACCTTCCACCCTGACCATTTGTGACTCATGTTGTGAGTTGTCAAAGTTTACCAACCTTAGTGACATTATTTGGTCATGGTCAGTGACATATGCATACTTTGGTTGGTCATCGTGCATGGTCTCCACACCGTGCCATAACGTATTAAAGCCCCCTTGTTCTTGCTATGTGATACTTGGTGTTCCCAAACCATTGTTTTCCCCTCTGACCATTTGTGACTTGTATTATGAGTTGTCAACGTTGACCACACAGCGGATTTCTTTGGTCAAAGGCAGTACATATGCCTAATTTGGTCGGTCATTGTACATGGTGGCCACGACGTGCTACTACTAAATGAAGGTCGTTGTACCTGGTAGTTGAGAACCAATATTCCCATAGCATTGTTTCCTGTCCTGACCGTTTGTGACTCCTGTTATGGTTGGTCAACGTTGACCACCCATATTGAAATTATGTGGTCATGATCAGTGACATATGCCTAGTTTGGTTGTTTGGTGTGCATGTTAGCCACACCGTGCCACTATGTATTGAAGTTCTTTGTCCTTTCTAGTCAATACATAGGCTTCCCAAACCATTTTCTCTCCCTCCGACCATTTGTGAATCGTGTTATGAGTTGTCAATGTTGACGACACATAGTGGACTTATTCGGTCATAGTTAGTGACGTATGTTTCCTTTGGTTGGTCACTGTGCACGCTAGCCATACCGTGCGATTGCTTGTTGAAGGTCCTTGTACTTCCTATTTGATAACTAGTGTTCCCAAGCCTTTGTTATCCCCTCTAACCATTTGTGAGTGGTGTTATGCGTTTTCAACGTTGACTACATGAAGTGAAATTCTTTCGTCATGGTCAGTGACATATGCATACTTTGGGTGGTCACTGTGCATTGAAGCCACATTGTCCCACTACATATTGAAGGTATTTGTACTTGCTAGCAGATAACCAGTATTCACAAACCATTACCTTCCACCCTGACCATTTGTGACTCGTGTTGTGAGTTGTCAACGTTCACCACACTTAGTGACATTATATGGTCATGGTCTGTGACATATGCTTGCTTTGGTTGGTCATCGTGCATGTTCCCCACACTGCACCACAATGTATTGAAGCCCCTTGCGCTTGCTATGTGATACGTGGTGTTCCCAAACCATTGTTTCCCCCTGTGACCTTTTGTGACTCGTATTATGAGTTATCAACGTGGACCACACACTGAGGATTTCCTTGGTCAAAGGCAGTACATATGTCTACTTTGGTCGGTCATTGTGCATGGCAGCCACAGCGCGCTACTACTGACTGAAGGTCATTGTACTTGGTAGTTGAGAACCGATATTCTCATATCATTGTTTCCTCTCCTGACATTTTGTGACTTGTGTTATGGTTGGTCAACGTTGACCGCCCATATTGAAATTCTCTGGTCATGATCAGTGAAATATGCCTAGTTTGATTGTTTGGTGTGCATATTAGCCACACCATGCCACTACGTATTGAAGTTCTTTGTCCTTTCTAGCCAATACATAGGCTTCCCAATCCATTGTTTTCCCCTCTGACCATTTGTGACTCGTGTTATGCGTTTTCAACGTTCACCACCATAAGTGAAATTTGTTCGTCATGGTTAGTGACATATGCATACTTTGGTTGGTCACAATGCATTGAAGCAACATTCTGCCACTACATATTGAAGGTATTCGTACTTGCTAGTAGATAACTAGTATTCACAAATAATTACCTTCTACCCTGAACATTTGTGACTCGTGTTGTGAGTTGTCAAAGTTTACCACACTTTGTGCCATTACTTGGTTATGGTCAGTGACATATGCCTGCTTTGGTTGGTCATCGTGCATGGTCTCCATACCATGCCACGACGTATTGAAGCCCCTTGTGCTTGCTATGTGATAATTGGTGTTCCCGAACCATTGTTTCTCCCTCTGACCATTTGTGACTCGTATGAGTTGTCAACGTTGACCACACGCAGCGGATTTCTTTGGTCAAAGGCAGTACATATGTCTACTTTGGTCGGTCATTGTGCATGGCAGCCACACTGTGCTACTACTAACTGAAGGTCGTTGTACTTGGTAGTTGACAATTGATATTCCCATAGCATTGTTTCCTGTAATGCCATTTTTTGACTCGTGTTATGGTTGGTCAACGTTGACCACCCACATTGAAATTATGTGGTCATGATCAGTGTCACATGCCTAGATTGGTTGTTTGGTGTGCATATTAGCCACACCGTGCCACTACGTATTGAAGTTCTTTGTCCTTTATAGTTAATACATAGGCTTCCCAAACCATTGTATCTCCCTCTGACCATTTGTGACTCGTGTTATGAGCTTTCAACGTTGTCCACAGGAAGTGAAATTCTTTCGTCATGGTCAGTGACATATGCATGGAAGCCACATTTTGCCACTACATGTTGAAGGTATTTGTACTTGCTAGTAGAGAACTAGTATTCACAAACCATTACCTTCCACCCTGACCATTTGTGAGTCGTGTTGTGAGTGGTCAAAGTTTACCACACCTAGTGACATTATTTGGTCATGGCCAGTGACATATGCCTACTTTGGTTTGTCATCGTGCATGGTCCCCACACTGTGCCACAACGTATCGAAGCCCCTTGTGCTTGCTATGTGATACCTGGTTTAGCCAATCCATTGTTTCCCCCTCTGGCCATTTGTGACTCGTATTATGAGTTGTCAACGTGGACCACATACAGCGGATTTCTTTGGTCAAAGGTTGTAAACATGCCTACTTTGGTCGCTTGTTGTGCATTGTAGCCACAACGCTCTACTACTGACTGAAGGTCATTGTACTTGGTAGTTGAGAACCAATATTCTAATATCATTGTTTCTCTCCTGACTGTTTGTGACTCGTGTTATAGTCTATCGACGTTGACCACCAATATTGAAATTCTCTGGTCATGATCAGTGACCTATGCCTAGTTTGATTGTTTGGCGTGCATATTAGCCTCACCGCGCCACTACGTATTGAAGTTCTTTGACCTTAGAGTGAGGCTAATATGCACACCAAGCAATCAAACTAGGCATATGTCATTGATCATGACCAGAGGTTTTCAATATGGGTGGTCAACGTTGACCAACCATAACAGAGGTTGCAAACGGTCAGGAGAGGAAACAATGCTATGAGAATATTGGTTTTCAACTACCAAGTACAACGACCTTCATTCAGAAGTAGAGTGGTGTGGCTACCATGCACAATGACCGACCAAAGTAGGCATGTTTACTGCCTTTGACCAAAGAAATCCGCTGTGTGTGGTCCACGTTGACTACTCATAGTACGAGTCACAAATGGTCAGAGGGGGGAATAATGGTTTGGGAACACCATGTATCACATAGCAAGCACAAGGGGCTTCAATACGTCGTGGCACAGTGTGGGGCCCATGCACGATGACCAACCAAAGTAGGCATATGTCACTGACCATGACCAAATAATGTCACTAAGTGTGGTAAACTTTGACAACTCACAACACGAGTCACAAACGGTCAGGGTGGAAGGTAATGGTTTGTGAATACTAGTTATCTACTGGCAAGTACAAATACCTTCAATATGTAGGGGTACAATGTGGCTTCAATGCACAATGACCACCCAATGTATGCATATGTCACTGACCATGACGAAAGAATTTCACTTCATGTGGTCAACGTTGAAAACGCATAACACGAGTCACAAATGGTCAGGGTGGAAGGTAATGGTTTGTGAAGACTAGTTATCTACTGGCAAGTACAAATACCTTCAATATGTAGGGGTACAATGTGGCTTCAATGCACAATGACCACCCAATGTATGCATATGTCACTGACCATGACCAAATAATGTCACTAAGTGTGGTAAACTTTGACAACTCACAACACGAGTCACAAACGGTCAGGGTGGAAGGTAATGGTTTGTGAATACTAGTTATCTACTGGCAAGTACAAATACCTTCAATATGTAGGGGTACAATGTGGCTTCAATGCACAATGACCACCCAATGTATGCATATGTCACTGACCATGACGAAAGAATTTCACTTCATGTGGTCAACGTTGAAAACGCATAACACGAGTCACAAATGGTCAGAGGGGAAAACAATGGGTTGGGTACACTAGTTATCAACTAGGATGTACAAAGACCTTCAACAAGCAGTGGCATCGGTGACCCAACTCCCGCTCGAAAATCCCAGCCCACGCGCCCTGGAGCATACGATGTAGCGCCTCCGGGCACGCGTCTCGGGAGCCTCCGAGACTAAGGGGCGGGAATTTCCGCCGACCTGAAATGGAGAAAACTCATCCATGCGCACGTTGCACGCCCCTGCCGACATCGGTGACCCAACTCACGCTCGAAAATTCCAGCCCACGCGCCCTGGAGCATACGACGTAGCGCCTCCGGGCAGTCGTCTGGGGTGCCTCCGAGACTAAGGGGCGGGAATTTCCGCTGACCTGAAATCGAGAAAACTCATCCATACAAACGTGGCACGCCCGTACCGACATCGGTGAGCCAACTCCCGCTCGACAATTCCAGCCCACGCGCCCTGGAGCATACGACGTAGTGCCTCCGGGCACGCGTCTCGAGAGCCTCCGAGACTAAGGGGCGGGAATTTCCGCTTACCGAAATCAAGAAAACTCATCCACACGCACGTAGCACGCCCCTACCAACATCGGTGACCCAACTCCCGCTCGAACATTCCAGCCCACGCGCCCTGGAGCATATGACGTGGCGCCTCTAGGCACACATATCGGGAGCCTCCGAGACCAAGGGGCGGGAATTTCCGCCGGCCCGAAATCGAGAAACCTCATCCATACGCACGTCGAACGCCCGTACCAACATCGGTGACCCAACTCCCGCTCAAAAATCCCAACCCACGCTCCCTGGAGCATACGACGTAGCGCCTCAGGGCACGCGTCTCGGGAGCCTCCGAGACCAAGGGGCAAGAATTTCCGCCGACCCAAAATCGAGAAAACTCATCCATACGCACGTCGCACTCCTGTACCGACATCGATGATCTCCCACTCGAAAATTCCAACCCACGGGCGCTCGAGCATACAACGTAGCGCCTCCGAGCACGTGTCTTGTGAGCCTCCAAGACTAAGGGGCGGGAATTTCTGCACACCCAAAATGGAGAAAACTCATCCATACGCACGTTGCATGCCCGTGCCAACATTGGTGACCCAACTCCTGCTCAAAAATCCGAGCCCACGCGCCTTGAAGCATACGACGTAGCGCCTCCGGGCACGCGTCTCGGGAGCCTCCGAGACAAAGGGGCGGGAATTTCCGCCGACCCGAAATGGAGAAAACTCCTCCATGTGCACGTTGCACGCCCCTGCCGACATCGGTGACCCAACTCCCGCTCAAAAATTCCAGCCCACGCGCCCTGGAGCATACGACGTAGCGCCTCCGGGCACGCGTCTCGGGTGCCTCCGAGACTAAGGGGCGGGAATTTCCGCTGACCTGAAATCAAGAAAACTCATCCATACGAACGTGGCACGCCTATACCGACATCGGTGAGCCAACTCCAGCTTGACAATTCCAGCCCACGCGCCCTAGAGCATACCACGTAGTGCCTCCGGGCACGCGTCTCGGGAGCCTCCGAGACTAAAGGGCAGGAATTCCCGCCGACCCGAAATCGAGACAACTCATCCACACGCACGTAGCACGCCGGTACCAACATCGGTGACCCAACTCCCGCTCCAAAATTCCAGCCCACGCGCCCTGGAGCATACAACGTAGCGCCTTCAGGCACGCGTCTCGAGAGCCCCCAAGACCAAGGGGCGGGAATTTCCGCCGACCCGGACTCAAGAAAACTCATCCATACGCACGTCGCACGCCCGTACCGACATCAGTGACCCAGCTCCCGCTCAAAAATCCCAGCCCACGCTCCCTGGAGCATACGACGTAGCACCTCCGGGCACGTGTCTCAGGAGCCTCCGAGACCAAGGGGCGGGAATTTCCACCGACCCAAAATCGAGTAAACTCATCCATACGCACGTCGCACGCCTGTACCGACATCGGTGACCCAACTCCCGCTCGAAAATCCCAGCCCACGCGCCCTGGAGCATACGACGTAGTGCCTCCGGGCATGCTTTCGGGAGCCTCCGAGACAAAGGGGCGGGAATTTCCGCCGACCTGAACTTGAGAAAACTCATCCATAGGCACGTCGCACGCACGTACCGACATCGGTGACCCAACTCCCGCTCAAAAATCCCAGCCCACGCTCCCCGGAGCATACGACGTAGCGCCTCCGGGCACGTGTCTCAGGAGCCTCCAAGACCAAGGGGCGGGAATTTCCACCGACCCAAAATCAAGAAAACTCATCCATACGCACCTCGCACGCCCGTACCGACATCCGTGACCCTACTCCCGCTCGAAAATCCCAGCCCACGCGCCCTGGAGCATACGACGTAGCGCCTCAGGGCACGCTTTCGGGAGCCTCCGAGACAAAGGGGCGGGAATTTCCGCCGACCCAAAATTGAGAAAACTCATCCATGCGCATGTTGCACGCCCGTGCCAACATCGGTGACCCAAATCCCGCTCGAAAATTCCAGCCCACACTGGAATTAGGGTCTAGGGTGCGAACTGGTTGCGGAGTGGTGCGAACTGGTTGCGGAGTGGTACGAACTGGTTGTGGAGTGGTGCGAACTGGTTGTGGAGTGGTGCGAACTGGTTGTGGAGTGGTGCAAACAGGTTGCGGAGTGGTGCGAACTGGTTGCGGAGTGGTACGAACTGGTTGTGGAGTGGTGCGAACTGGTTGTGGAGTGGTGCGAACTGGTTGTGGAGTGGTGCAAACAGGTTGCAGAGTGGTGCGAGCAGGTTGCGTAGTGGTTCGAGCTGGTTGCGGAGTGGAGCGAACTGGGTGCGGATTGGTGCGAACTGGTTGCGGAGTGGTGTGACCTTGTTGCGGAGTGGTGCGAAGTGGTTGCGGATTGGTGCAAACTGGTTGCAGAGTGATGCGACGGTAATGCGAGTGGTGCGAACTGGTTGCGGAGTGGTGCGCACTGGTTGTGGAGTGGTGTGCACTGTCTGTGTAGAGGTTCGAACTGGGTGCAGAGTGGTGCGAACTGGTTGTGGAGTGGTGCGAACTGGTTGCGGGGAGCTGGGAACTGGTTGCGGAGTGGTGCGAACTGGTTGCGGAATGGTGCGAGCTGGTTGGGGAGTGGTGCGAACTGGTTGCGGAGTGGTGCGAACTGGTTACAGAGAAGTGCGAACTGGTTGCGGAGTGGTGCGAACTGATTGCGAAGTGGTGCAAACTAGTTGCGGAGTGGTGCGAACTGGTTGCGGAGTGGTACAAACTGGTTGCGGAGTGGTGCGAACGGGTTGCGGAGTGGTGCGACCTGGTTGCGGAGTGGTGCGAACTGGTTGCTGAGCGGTGCGAACTTGTTGAGGAGTGGTGCGAACTAGTTGCGGAGTGGTGCAAACTGGTTGCAGAGTGGTGCGAACGGGTTGCGGAGTGATGCGAACTAGTTGCGGAGTGGTGCGAACTGGTTGCGGAGTGGTACAAACTGGTTGCGGAGTGGTGCGAACGGGTTGCGGAGTGGTGCGACCTGGTTGCGGAGTGGTGCGAACTGGTTGCTGAGCGGTGCGAACTTGTTGAGGAGTGGTGCGAACTAGTTGCGGAGTGGTGCAAACTGGTTGCAGAGTGGTGCGAACGGGTTGCGGAGTGATGCGAACTAGTTGCGGAGTGGTGCGAACTGGTTGCGGAGTGGTACAAACTGGTTGCGGAGTGGTGCGAACGGGTTGCGGAGTGGTGCGACCTGGTTGCGGAGTGGTGCGAACTGGTTGCTGAGCGGTGCGAACTTGTTGAGGAGTGGTGCGAACTAGTTGCGGAGTGGTGCAAACTGGTTGCAGAGTGGTGCGAACGGGTTGCGGAGTGGTGCGAACTGGTTGCGGAGTGGTGCGAACTGGTTGCGGATTGGTACAAACTGGTTGCAGAGTGGTGCGAACGGGTTGCGGAGTGATGCGAACTAGTTGCGGAGTGGTGGGAACTGGTTGTGGGGTGGTGCGCACTGGTTGGGGAGTGGTGTGAACTGGGTGTGTGGTGGTGCCAACTGGTTGCGGAATGGTGTGAACTGATTGCGGAATGGTGTGAACTGGTTGCAGAGTGGTACGAACTGGTTGCGGAGTGGTGCAATCTGGTTGCGGAGTGGTGGGAACAGGTTGCTGAGTGGTGCGCACTGGTTGCAGTGTGGTGCGAACTGGTTGCGAAGTGGTGTGAACTGGTTGCGGAGTGTAACGAACTGGTTGCGGAGTGGTGCGACCTGGTTGCGGAGTGGTGAGAACTGGTTGCTGAGTGGTGCGCACTGGTTGTAGAGTTGTGCGAACTGGTTGCGGAGTGGTGTAAACTGGTTGCGATGTGGTGCGAACTGGTTGCAGAGTGATGCGAACTGATTGCGGAGTGGTGCAAACAGGTTGCGGAGTGGTGCGAACGGGTTGCGGAGTGGTGCGAACTAGCTGCGGCGTGGTGTGAACTGGGTGCGGTGTGGTGCGAACTGGTTGCGGAGTGATGCGAACAGGTTGCGGAGAGGTGCAAAGTGGTTGCAGAGTGGTGCGAACTGGTTGCGGAGCGGTGCGAACTGGTTGCGGAGTGGTGGGAACTGGTTGCGAAGTGGCGCGAACTGGTTGGGGAGTGGTGCGAACTGGTTGCGGAGTATTACGAACTGGTTGCGGAGTGGTACGAACTGGTTCGGAGTGGTGCAAACTAGTTGCGGAGAGGTGCGAACTGGTAGCAGAGTGGTGCGAACTGGTTGCGGAGTGGTGCGCACTGGTTGTAGAGTTGTGCGAACTGGTTGCGGAGTGGTGCGAACCGGTTGCGGAGTGGTGCGAACAGGTTGCGGAGAGGTGCGAACTGGTTGCGGAGTGGTGCGAACCGGTTGCGGAGTGGTGCGAACAGGTTGCGGAGAGGTGCGAACTGGTTGCGGAGTGGTGCGAACCGGTTGCGGAGTGGTGCGAACAGGTTGCGGAGAGGTGCGAACTGGTTGCGGAGTGGTGCGAACCGGTTGCGGAGTGGTGCGAACAGGTTGCGGAGAGGTGCGAACTGGTTGCGGAGTGGTGCGAACCGGTTGCGGAGTGGTGCGAACAGGTTGCGGAGAGGTGCGAACTGGTTGCGGAGTGGTGCGAACCGGTTGCGGAGTGGTGCGAACAGGTTGCGGAGAGGTGCGAACTGGTTGCGGAGTGGTGCGAACCGGTTGCGGAGTGGTGCGAACAGGTTGCGGAGAGGTGCGAACTGGTTGCGGAGTGGTGCGAACCGGTTGCGGAGTGGTGCGAACAGGTTGCGGAGAGGTGCGAACTGGTTGCGGAGTGGTGCGAACCGGTTGCGGAGTGGTGCGAACAGGTTGCGGAGAGGTGCGAACTGGTTGCGGAGTGGTGCGAACCGGTTGCGGAGTGGTGCGAACAGGTTGCGGAGAGGTGCGAACTGGTTGCGGAGTGGTGCGAACCGGTTGCGGAGTGGTGCGAACAGGTTGCGGAGAGGTGCGAACTGGTTGCGGAGTGGTGCGAACCGGTTGCGGAGTGGTGCGAACAGGTTGCGGAGAGGTGCGAACTGGTTGCGGAGTGGTGCGAACCGGTTGCGGAGTGGTGCGAACAGGTTGCGGAGAGGTGCGAACTGGTTGCGGAGTGGTGCGAACCGGTTGCGGAGTGGTGCGAACAGGTTGCGGAGAGGTGCGAACTGGTTGCGGAGTGGTGCGAACCGGTTGCGGAGTGGTGCGAACAGGTTGCGGAGAGGTGCGAACTGGTTGCGGAGTGGTGCGAACCGGTTGCGGAGTGGTGCGAACAGGTTGCGGAGAGGTGCGAACTGGTTGCGGAGTGGTGCGAACCGGTTGCGGAGTGGTGCGAACAGGTTGCGGAGAGGTGCGAACTGGTTGCGGAGTGGTGCGAACCGGTTGCGGAGTGGTGCGAACAGGTTGCGGAGAGGTGCGAACTGGTTGCGGAGTGGTGCGAACCGGTTGCGGAGTGGTGCGAACAGGTTGCGGAGAGGTGCGAACTGGTTGCGGAGTGGTGCGAACCGGTTGCGGAGTGGTGCGAACAGGTTGCGGAGAGGTGCGAACTGGTTGCGGAGTGGTGCGAACCGGTTGCGGAGTGGTGCGAACAGGTTGCGGAGAGGTGCGAACTGGTTGCGGAGTGGTGCGAACCGGTTGCGGAGTGGTGCGAACAGGTTGCGGAGAGGTGCGAACTGGTTGCGGAGTGGTGCGAACCGGTTGCGGAGTGGTGCGAACAGGTTGCGGAGAGGTGCGAACTGGTTGCGGAGTGGTGCGAACCGGTTGCGGAGTGGTGCGAACAGGTTGCGGAGAGGTGCGAACTGGTTGCGGAGTGGTGCGAACCGGTTGCGGAGTGGTGCGAACAGGTTGCGGAGAGGTGCGAACTGGTTGCGGAGTGGTGCGAACCGGTTGCGGAGTGGTGCGAACAGGTTGCGGAGAGGTGCGAACTGGTTGCGGAGTGGTGCGAACCGGTTGCGGAGTGGTGCGAACAGGTTGCGGAGAGGTGCGAACTGGTTGCGGAGTGGTGCGAACCGGTTGCGGAGTGGTGCGAACAGGTTGCGGAGAGGTGCGAACTGGTTGCGGAGTGGTGCGAACCGGTTGCGGAGTGGTGCGAACAGGTTGCGGAGAGGTGCGAACTGGTTGCGGAGTGGTGCGAACCGGTTGCGGAGTGGTGCGAACAGGTTGCGGAGAGGTGCGAACTGGTTGCGGAGTGGTGCGAACCGGTTGCGGAGTGGTGCGAACAGGTTGCGGAGAGGTGCGAACTGGTTGCGGAGTGGTGCGAACCGGTTGCGGAGTGGTGCGAACAGGTTGCGGAGAGGTGCGAACTGGTTGCGGAGTGGTGCGAACCGGTTGCGGAGTGGTGCGAACAGGTTGCGGAGAGGTGCGAACTGGTTGCGGAGTGGTGCGAACCGGTTGCGGAGTGGTGCGAACAGGTTGCGGAGAGGTGCGAACTGGTTGCGGAGTGGTGCGAACCGGTTGCGGAGTGGTGCGAACAGGTTGCGGAGAGGTGCGAACTGGTTGCGGAGTGGTGCGAACCGGTTGCGGAGTGGTGCGAACAGGTTGCGGAGAGGTGCGAACTGGTTGCGGAGTGGTGCGAACCGGTTGCGGAGTGGTGCGAACAGGTTGCGGAGAGGTGCGAACTGGTTGCGGAGTGGTGCGAACCGGTTGCGGAGTGGTGCGAACAGGTTGCGGAGAGGTGCGAACTGGTTGCGGAGTGGTGCGAACCGGTTGCGGAGTGGTGCGAACAGGTTGCGGAGAGGTGCGAACTGGTTGCGGAGTGGTGCGAACTGGTAGCGGAGTGGTGCAAACTGGTTGCGGAGTGGTGCAAACTGGTTGCGGAGTGGTGCAAACTGGTTGCGGAGTGGTGCGAACTGGTTGCGGAGTGGTACGAACTGGTTGCAAAGTGGTGCGAACTGGTTGCTAAGTGATGAGAACTTGTTAAGATGTGGTGCAAACTGGTTGCGGAGAGGTGCGAACTGGTTGCGGAGTGGTGCGAACTGGTTGTGGAGTGGTGCGAACTGGTTGTGGAGTGGTGCGAACTGGTTGGGGAGTGGTGCGAACTGGTTACACAGTGGTGTGAACTGGTAGAAGAATGGTGTGAATTGGTTGCGGAGAGTTGGGAACTGGTTGCGGAGTGGTGCGAACTGGTTGCAGAGTGGTACGAGTGGTTCCGGAGTGGTGCAAACTGGTTGCGGAGTGTTACGAACTGGTTGCGGAGTGGTGCGAACTGGTTGCGGAGTGGTGCAAACTGGTTGCGGAGTGGTACGAACTGGTTGCGGAGTGGTGCGAACTGGATGCGGAGTGGTGCGAACTGGTTGCGGAGTGGTGCAAACGGGTTGCGGAGTGGTGCGAACTGGTTGCGGAGTGCTGCGAACTGGGTGCGGAGTGGTGCGAACTGGTTGCGGAGTGGTGCAAACGGGTTGCGGAGTGGTGCGAACTGGTTGCGGAGTGCTGCGAACTGGGTGCGGAGTGGTGCGAACTGGTTGCGGAGTGGTGCAAACGGGTTGCGGAGTGGTGCGAACTGGTTGCGGAGTGCTGCGAACTGGGTGCGGAGTGGTGCGAACTGGTTGCGGAGTGGTGCAAACGGGTTGCGGAGTGGTGCGAACTGGTTGCGGAGTGCTGCGAACTGGGTGCGGAGTGGTGCGAACTGGTTGCGGAGTGGTGCAAACGGGTTGCGGAGTGGTGCGAACTGGTTGCGGAGTGCTGCGAACTGGGTGCGGAGTGGTGCGAACTGGTTGCGGAGTGGTGCAAACGGGTTGCGGAGTGGTGCGAACTGGTTGCGGAGTGCTGCGAACTGGGTGCGGAGTGGTGCGAACTGGTTGCGGAGTGGTGCAAACGGGTTGCGGAGTGGTGCGAACTGGTTGCGGAGTGCTGCGAACTGGGTGCGGAGTGGTGCGAACTGGTTGCGGAGTGGTGCAAACGGGTTGCGGAGTGGTGCGAACTGGTTGCGGAGTGCTGCGAACTGGGTGCGGAGTGGTGCGAACTGGTTGCGGAGTGGTGCAAACGGGTTGCGGAGTGGTGCGAACTGGTTGCGGAGTGCTGCGAACTGGGTGCGGAGTGGTGCGAACTGGTTGCGGAGTGGTGCAAACGGGTTGCGGAGTGGTGCGAACTGGTTGCGGAGTGGTGCGAACTAGTTGCGGAGTTGTGCGAACTGGTTGCAGAGTGGTGCGAACTGGTTGCGGAGTGGTGCGAACTGGCTGCAAAGTGGTACAAACTGGTTGCAGAGTGGTGCAAACTGGTTGCAGAGTGGTACAAACTGGTTGCAGAGTGGTGCAAACTGGTTGCGAAGTGTTGCGGAGTGGTTGTGGATTGGTGTTAACTGGTTGCGGAGTGGTGCAAACTGGTTGCGGAGTGGTGCAAACCGGTTGGGGAGTGGTGTAAACTGGTTGCGGAGTGGTGCGAACTGGTTGCGGAGTGGTGCGAACTGGTTGCGGAGTGGTGCGAACTGGTCACAGAGTGGTGCAAACTGGTAGCACAGTGGTGCGAATTGGCTGCGGAGAGGTGCGACCTGGTTGCGGAATGGTGCGAACTGGTTGCAAAGTGGTAGGAACTGGTTGCGGAGTGGTGCGAACTGGTTGCGGAGTGGTGCGAACTGGTTGCGGAGTGGTGCGAACTGGTTGCGGAGTGGTGCGAACTGGTTGCGGAGTGGTGCGAACTGGTTGCGGA
>SZWC01014527.1:39252-50661 GCA_023375785.1 Penium margaritaceum
AGACTTTTGCACCTGTTGGTCGCTACACCATTGCCAGAGCACTGCTCAGTCTAGTTGCCCAACATGACTAGGAGCTGGAGCAAATGGACGTCAACAATGCCTTTCTGCATGGCAAGCTGGATGAGGAAATCTACATGGTGCAGCCACCTGGATTCTTGGATGGGACGAGCCTTGTATGGCAGCTGTGCAAGGCCCTCTATGGGCTCAAGCAATTACCCCGCTGTTGGAACCAAGAGATAATGGCAACCCTGGAGAAGGGCGGCTTCAGAAGAAGTCCAGTGGACCCCGCTCTGTTTCTCAGCCCCCCGTCACAGCCATTGGTTGCCATCCTGGTATATGTTGACGATCTTCTCATTGCATCTCCCAACTCCTCTGCAGTCACTACTACTAAGTCCCTTCTCCAAGTTGCTTACAAGATGAAGGCTCTGGGGCCGGCTCGCGTCTTCTTGGGCATGGAGCTTGAGCGAGACCGTGCACGCCGCACTCTCCACGTGCACCAGGCTGCGTACATCCGCAGCCTGGGGAAGTGATTCATTCCACTTCTTACTACCATTCCCACTGCCTCTACGCCCATGACCCCAGCTGGACAGACACTGCTGAAATCATTGGACCTTTCCAAGCTGGGGGAGAGAGTTGATGTGACTGACTACCTCAGAGTCATAGGGTCACTAATGTACCTTGCCACCACCACTCATGCTGACGTGGCCTTTGCGGTCAACTTCCTCTCACAATTCTCTCAATGCCCACGCGAACACCACTTGGAGGCTGCCTTGTGAATTGTTCGCTATGTTCTTGCCACACCACGTGTTGGCCTCTTCTTTCGTGCTCAGCCCTCTCTCGTGGTTGATGGCTTCACTAATAGCGACTGGGCACACGACACTGATGCACGCAGCCGTACGGGGTACATCTTCTTAATTGGTGGCACCGCAGTTTCCTGGAAAAGTGGCAAGCAAGGGTGAGTGGCACGCAGCACTGATGAGACTGCGTATGTTGCTCTTGGTGCAGGCACGTGTGAAGATGTCTGGCTCTGTCGCCTGCTGCAACAATTGCGCGTTCCCATCCACTGCATCACTCTGCGCTGTGACAATCAGAGCACAAAAGCCATTGCTGAAAATAGTGGCATGCATCACTCACGCACCAAACACATCAATGTGGAGCATCACTTTGTTCGTGAGTGCATTGCTGCTGGCATTGTCCAAATCGCATGGGTGGATACCAGGTCGCAGAGAGCGGACTTTCTCACTAAGGCCCTCAGCCGAAATGTCTTCAAAGGTGCCATTCACTCTGTTGGTCTCATCAGTCCGCATGATCCAGGATGACTGTGTGTGTGTTCTTTCTATCTCTCATCATCTCTTCGTAATTCTATTGTGCGTGTGTGGAGTGCTTGTCTGCAGGTCATGGGGGAGTGTTGAGGTTAGTCGGCCACTCATAACTCTATGCCCTCTTGCCTCTCACATCCTGCACACATTCTGTACAGATTGAATAACAATGGTCCCACCCGGGGAAACGCCCAACATGCCCATTCTGGATGAAGCCGGTGACCTTCCAAGCTACTGCTGCTGCTGCACTCGGGAATCACCATGAACACAAATGAGACCATTGCATAACTTTATGAATTTTCTATGTGTGTGATGCGGTAGATGCTAGGGATGTACACTCTCACTGTCGTCCCCTGCAGCATCTTGTCTTGCTTTGCATGTGATGGGGGAGCTGCTTCTTACCCAGGTGCTGATCCTTAGGTGGCCACCGTGCCGGTCTTGACCGTGCATCGGTGAGTAGTCGTCCTCGGTTATTCCGAGAGGTCGGGCTCGACCCCCGAGTGGCGGCTCTTGCTCACCCGAGCTCTACGCTCGTGGTGAGTGAGTGCTTACCGGTACTTGTCTCACTCGCTCCCCGTCTCTCTCTTGTCTTGGTTAAGTGTGAGACTTTGCAAGCAAGTTACCGCATCCATGGCGTGTCCCACTTGTTGGTCGATGTTGCGTCCTCTCACCTCACCAAACATGGACGAGGCAGCCTATGCAACTTCCTAGTAATTACAGATGGCAGCGGGAGGGTTTCCCGCCAAGGATCGCGAGCGCGAACCGAGAGGAGGCTCTCGCTCCCTCACTCCGCTCTGATGCCAGAGGTCAAAAGCGCCTAACGAAAGGTGGAGCGAGGTGAGGAGAGTAAAAGGAACGAGCTTAGGGCAAGAACGCCATGGATTGACGACGTGTGAGGGAGGTTTTAGCAAAGAAACACGTACGTGTTAGTGTGTGACGAGGGACATAAGTGTAGGCGGGCTTCGAGCGGCTGGTGGGGTGACGAGCGGGCAAACAGCGAGCCCATCCTCGCTCTCACCCCTACCAAGCGAGGCTCGAGCGTGGACCTGTCACACGCATTAACCTGTCAACAAGAGAATCCAAGTCCAGGCCGTGAGAACAACCCGGCCACGATCTCCCCCCCCTTCCAAACAAGTGCCGCTAGGAACCCTAGTGTCATCAAGAACTAATTTTGTGAGATCCGGTGGTAGGGGGAACTCTCAACCCTGTGAGCGGCCCTGGGCCGTTTTCTCTGCACGTCCGCGAGTCACCTCCACTTGAGCTACGGCGTCAGCCCAGAAGTCCCTCCAGCATCAGTCACCTGCGTCAGTGCGGTGAGTGTGCAGCGAGGCCAGAGGTCACAATGTGTCTGTGGCACACAAACCAACACCTGGTTGACATGAGTCCTATGCGTCTCGTTGTCTTGTGTGTGCTCCTCATTTTATGTGTGTGTGGACTGTTCGTCTGTGGGTGATGGAGGACTGTTGGTTATGATTGTGACACACGCAAGTGACCTCTTGACTCTATACACACACACATGTTATTGAGGAAGTGCGTAGAAGCTTCCTAGCAACACAGCCGTTGACCGTGCGTCAGTGCCTGGTCAGACGGTGACGACAGTCACAGGTCGTACACACAACGGCAAGGGTTTGGCTAGGGGACACAAGGCACAGTGTCAGAATGCTTCAATATAGCATATGCAGAGAGGAATGACAACTGACAGGTCCAGGGCATAAATACCTGCCGCGGCGCACGGCGGGTGTCGCACGCGGCAGTCCAAGAGCTGTCCTAATACCGGCTCAAAACCACTGTTTTGGCCGTAACTCTGCGCACACATGTCAGAATCCTACGCCGTCTGAACCTAGACGTGCAGAATCAAAAGACGGACGCAGCGACTGGTGACATGCATGCATCCATCGACTGATAGCGAGTATACAATGCAAAAACATGCAAATGGGCCTCATGCCCAGTCCGCCGAAAGGCGCCTGCAAGACGTAGAAGGCACAGCAAGGAGTCCCGGTGACATCTGGGGCTCTGGAACAGTGGTCGGTCAGCTCCAGGCGGGTAGTCCGCCGCCTGTCGTCGCGCCGGTGTCACCAGGGCCGCCTGCCTCAGGGATCTGCACGAGTATGGACACGGCCGAGTGGTCACAGTAAACTGTACAGGAACGGCACAAAGCACAACACTCCCCCATGACCCGATGGTACGCATGTCCATACGCGTGCAGCATTGGTACAACCACATAGTGAGGGACACAGACAGATGAGACGCCAGCGTACATCCCACACTCAACCACTGTCACGCACGGGGCGAAGCCCAACAGAACGAATCGCCACCAGGAACTTTCCGCGGGCGAGTGCCTTTGTCAAGAAATCAGCACGCTGCAAGTCAGTGCCGACCCACATGATGGAGACCACGCGTCGCCCCACCAGATCACGAACAAAGTGATGCTCAACCGCAATGTGCTTTGTGCGAGCATGAAAAATACCAGAGTTCTCCGCAATGACGAGAGCACTCTGATTGTCGCAACGCAGCACAATGGCAGGTATTGACTGCCCAAGCTCAAGAAACAAGCGCTGCAGCCAAACTGCCTCAGCAGCCCCTGCCCCCAAAGCCACATACTCTGCCTCCGACGAGCTACGTGCGATGCAGCCCTGCTTCCCACTTCGCGAAGACAAAGCGGTACCACCGAGCAGAAACATGTAGCGAGTGCGATTGCGCCCGTCAGGGCTCCAAGCCCAGTCGCTGTCAGTGTGGACGTCAAGGACCACCGAACACTGCCGACGAAAGCAGAGTCCGAGATACGGCGTGGAGACCACGTACCGTACCACTCGCACAGCCGCGTGAAGGGCTCTCGCACGTGGAGCCTGCGAGAACTGAGCGAGGAGGTTGACGGCAAACGCGATGTCGGGACGCGTGGTAGTGGCCAAGTACATCAGAGATCCGATAAGACGGAGGTACAAGGTCACGTCCACTGTCTCCCCCAGTTGTGTAGGATCATCCACCTTCAGGGCATCCTGCCCATCAGGTGTGAGGGGTGTGGAAGCAGTGGGCACTGCACCAAGGAGATCGCTAAAGCGCTCCCCCACGACTCGTGCGTATCGGGCCTGATGCAGCAACAGTGTCAGATGTCTGCGATCTCGCACGATCTCCATACCAAGAAACACCGATGCAGGACCGAGGTCCTTCATCCTGTAGGCGGTCCGCAGGACAGCCTTGGCCTCCTTCACGGCCTCCAGGGATGGAGACGCGATCAGAAGGTCATCAACATAGACCAGGATGGCGGTGAACCGCTCGGATGTCGGTAGGATGAAGAGTGAGGGGTCTGCCCCGCTCTGTATGTATCCTGCGTGAGTCAAGGTGCCAGTGATCTCCCGGTTCCAACACCGTGGAGACTGCTTGAGGTCGTACAAGGACTTGCGCAAGCGCCAGACCTTGTCACCGTCCTCAGAGCCTGGTGGCTGAGCCACGTAAATCTCCTCACCCAAAGAGCCATGGACGAACGCATTGTTCACATCCATCTGGTGTAGTTCCCAGTCATGCTGACCCACTACACCGAACAGAGCTCGAGCTCAGGTCATACGGCCGACAGGGGCAAAGGTGTCAGTGTAGTCAACTTCCTCAATCTGAGAGAACCCCTTGACGACCAAGCGGGCCTTGTAGCGTTCCAGTGAGCCATCTGGCTTCACTTTCTTGTGAAAAACCCACTTGACCTGAATCGCCTTCCTCCCAGGGGGAAGGTCGACCAGCTCGTAGACTCCATGCTCTCGGATGGCGCGAAGCTCATCCTCGCAAGCAGCTCACCAGGCCTCAGCATCCTGCGATGAGAAAGCCTCCCTCAATGTGCCTGGGTCAGGGGCCAAGGAGGGGGAACTCTGCATGGCAAGTGCACACGCCTCAGTGTCAGGTCTGACGGCTACGAGATCAGCTGCTGCGTCACAGGTGATATGGAACTCGCGAGTGACCAGGTCGTGCCCTATAGGGCACGCTGGGTGTACCTATGAAAGCTCAATGCGGACACTCAGGCCTAAGGCCTTTGTGCCTGGATCACCGCTCGCGATGCTGCGAGAGGAACGCCTGGGTCCGGGACCCGACGCTCGCTGAGCTCCGGAATCTAGTGGTCGAAGGCGACCACCGAGCTCAAGGGAGTAACCGGAGGTCCAGGGGCGCACCTCAGGCTCAGGAACAGGTATGACCACAGGGACAGGTGGAACCACAGCTGGTGAGAGCTCAGACGAGGCAGCCGGAGATGCCGTGCGAGGAGAAGCGTGTGTGGGGGACACTGAGCTAGAAGGGACAGCTGGCCCGGACACTGCGACAGGAGTGTCAGGCGACGTAGGGACAGGAGTGGGCTGGGCTGGGTCAGACACCGGAGTAGGAGTGCCAGTGGACACAGGTGATGATGCAGGAGGAGGTGTGAGAGCAGCGGTACCTGTGGGGTGTGAGACGGGCTGAGCAGGCGGGATCTCTAGACCAACGGCAATGATAGCCGGGTCATCAAGTGCTGGAGATCGAGAGGGGACTCGAGCGGACACATCAGCCTGACGAGAAATGGTCACTGGCAGAGAAGTCTGCCCCATCCGCCGAGGACCCTCACAGGAAGGGACATGAGCTGCGGAGAGTGCTGTGATCAAAGCCAGATCACGGTATGTGAGAGACTCAAAAAACAGCGCGTCACAGGACTCAATGACAAGACGAAGAGTGGGGTCCCAAAAGCGCCAGGCCTTCGACCGTGGGGAGATGCCGATGAAAGCACACAAGCGACCCCGGGGGGAGACCTTGGACCCCTGCTGGTCCACGGTGGACCACACAGAGGCCAGGGAACCCCAGACGCGCGCGAGATGAAGATCAGCACGGTGGCCAAACCAGAGCTCGTACGGTGTAACATGATCCGGAAGCGGACCATGCGGGAGGCGGTTCCAGACCCACGTCATGTAGGCGAAGCTCTCGAAGACGAAGGACTCTGGGAGACCACACTCAAACCGCATGGCGTGGACCGCATCCTCCATGGTGCGGTTCCAGCGCTCAGAGACACCGTTCTGCTGTGGGGTAGCAGGAGCGGAGACCTGGTGAAAAATGCCGTGCTCAGCAAAGGAGTCCATCTCACCGAGGAACTCGCCGCCGCGATCCGAGCGAAAGGTATGTAGCGTGTGGTGAGACTGATGCTCAGCCATCACGAGCCAGAGCCGAACCGGAAGGGCGGCGTCGCTCTTTTGGCACAGACTGTAGACCCACCGCATCCGGGTGAAGTCATTAGTCAGCGTCAGAGTATACCGTCCCCTCTCGGACAGGGACTCGACCGGGAGAGGACCAAGCAGGTCCGAGTGGACTAACTCGAGTGGCCTCAGCGCTCGGGATCGCGAATCAGGATAAGTGCATCGGTGCATCTTTCCCTGAGCGCAAAGAAGACAGTCAGTCTTGAGTGGCTTCTCGAAAGAATCCACGTCAAGACCAAGAGCGGGCTGTGTCCGGATTTGCTTCGACATAGTGTCGGAGCCCACGTGACACAGACGTCGGTGAAGCAACCGCTGTTGTTTCGGGGATAGAACACCAGTGACAAAAACGCGGCCAGAGGAGGAGGGAAAGCAAGGGGAGGAGGGCCGAGCAATGTGGTACAAATCATCTACGACTGAAGCACGCAGGACAATGCTACGGGTGTCAAGAGCAGTCATAGTCGCTGAATCAGCGGTATGCTCAACGGAGAGACCCATCAGAGTGCAGGCACGTACGGAGAGCAGACTGAGCTCAAGATCAGGCACAAACAGCACGTCAGAGAGATACAGGGGGCCAGACGGACCATCAAAGCATACAACCCCAACACCGTGGACCGGTGAGGACTGACCAGAGCCTGTACGAACAGAACGGACAGTCGTGACGGTACCAAGGACCACAAAGTCACTACGACGACACGTGTCATCACGAGTCACGAGGACGGACGAACAAGCAGTCTGTGACCCACTCGACGATAACAACACACTCGCACCTCCCTTAAAGCGAAGCGCCAGAAGATGACGAAGCTCGGCGATGGTGCGGTCACGTGGGTCTGGATCACTGCTGCTCGCCGGTGAGGATACAGGATCAGCTGCAGTTGTTGTCGCTGTGCATCAAGAGGAGTGTGCGGTCGACGTGCCGGACACCGTGCGGGCAGCATGGGCAGCTTGAAGTCCGCGAGTGATGCCCTCCCAGTCAAGCGGCTGCTGGCACTCGGTGTAGCGATGGGCACCTCCACAGTTGTAGCAGTGCACGGAACGGCCACTGCTACCACTGGATGAAGACTGCTGCTGACCCGATCCGCGCTTCCTATTCTTCTTCCCCTGGACGGCTGCAGCAACACCCTACGTCTGCGTGGGTGTAGACAGGGTCAAAGAGGAGGAGGAAGATGAGGTCGTGATGGAGGTAGATGAGGGTGACTGCAGGAGGGAAGATGGTGGTAAGGCGAGCACTGCTGCAGCGAGGGAAGTCTCCTGATGTGCTACTGCTGCCTCGCGGGCCGACGTCACCTGGAGGAAAAGCTGATGGGCCCAAGGGAGCAGCTGCAGGGTGGCTGAGAAAGGCTCGAGAGCAGCGTCGCTGTACATTGTGNGGGTCAAAGAGGAGGAGGAAGATGAGGTCGTGATGGAGGTAGATGAGGGTGACTGCAGGAGGGAAGATGGTGGTAAGGCGAGCACTGCTGCAGCGAGGGAAGTCTCCTGATGTGCTACTGCTGCCTCGCGGGCCGACGTCACCTGGAGGAAAAGCTGATGGGCCCAAGGGAGCAGCTGCAGGGTGGCTGAGAAAGGCTCGAGAGCAGCGTCGCTGTACATTGTGAATATGTCGGTGTACTCCAGGCGAACTCCGAGCATGATCATCCAAAGTGCCCACAGCTGTGTGCCCCCTGAGGTCCCCAGACGTGTGTAGATACGCATGGTGCGTCGCCAGTAATCCGCCGCAGGCTCCGCTGGTCCTTGATGGAGCGAGTGGAAAGCACGAATGTGTGACACACGCGTGGCGTGCGTCTCTGCGGCCAGTAGGGACAATGCCAGATCCCAGTCTCCACGCGGATCAGCTCCGGTGCCTGTGCCAGCCTCGCCGAGGAAGGGGCGGAAGTCAACGATGGTCTCGCGTGGCATGGCGTAGAGAAGTCCTCGCATGGCCCTAGCTGCTGTCAGCACCTGTGCTGGATCTGTAGACTGGTATGGGCTGTGGTAGTAAGGCCACACTCCCTCGGAAGTGGCCCACACCTGAAACAGGATCTCCCAGCAATCAAATCCATCCTCGCTGATGTACCGTGGAGGTGGTGCCTCAAAGTCCTTTGGCTGCCGCTCCATGGGGAGAGCAACCGCAGGCTGAGGAGGGCGAGAGACAGGGAAGACTCCTGGAAGGGGGTGATCACCGGGGAAGTCAGGTGACGGTCGTATCGGGGACATGGGTGGAGGTCGGATACCCGTTTGCAGCTGACGGAGGCGCTCCTGTAGGAGACAAATCGCCCGCTCCTGGGAGTCATCCTCGAAGCTTGGCATGAATGGCTCGTCATCAAGGAGGTCCGCAGGTGGTGAGGAAACCACACCAGGAGGTGAAGCAGGCGGAGCACCTGTCACGGACACCTGAGCCGAGTGCTGGGTGGAGGTCGCAACGCCGGCAGCTCCCTCAGAAATCCGCGGAGGAGCCGTGGACTGAGCGCGTAGGAGCTCAGTCAGCGTGCGGATCGCGTCAGTCTGCTCTCGCTGCAGACGACGCATCTCCTCCTGCTGGCTGCGCAGATCCTCAATGGCCTGCGAGCGAGGGCTCAATACTCCTGAAGAAGAAGAGGAGGGATCACCTGGTCCCTTGTCCTTGTCGTCGGGCGAACTCATGTCGCCGCTCACTATGGGACGACAGGTCAAGTTTGCTGGATTTCAACACCGTTTGCGTTTCTCGGGGATTTGAAACGCTGGCAACTTTTGACTTTCCGGTTGAAGAATTGGCTAAGTGTAATGCTGACGTCAGCAAGTGGTTACTGACGTCAGCACGACCTGATGATGTCAGCAATCAACAATGCTGACGTCAGCTCGTCCCCCCCCTTTTCTTTCTTTTTTTTATTTTCTTGTCACAGTTCTGCCGCTGCGCGGTGGCACGCGGCAGCTCCGCGGAAGCTGCGCAGCAGCTTCCGCCCAGCTGCTGCTGCAGCTGTGCTGTCAGCTGCAGCAGCAGCTGCATAGCTGCGTGTGTAGCGGTGGCAGCAGCGGCTGCACTGCTGCTGCTGCTGCTGCGCTCGGCGGCTGTTGCTGCGCGCGGCGTTGCAGCTGCGCGCTGCAGCTGCTGCTGGCTGCCGCCGCCGAGCGCTGCTGCTGGCTGCCGCCGTCGCGCGCTGCTGCTGCGGCCACTGTTGCGCTGCTGCTGCCGTCGCGACTGCCGCTGCTGCTGCTGTACCGCTGCCGCTGCTGCGCTGCTGCTGCCGACGCTGCTGCTGCGCTGCTGCTGCCGTCGCTACTGCCACGTTGCTGTGGCGGCCGCTGCTGCTGCGCTGCTCCCGCCGCCGCCTCTGCTGCTGCCGCTCTGCTGCTGCGGCTGTGGGAGGAGGGGCGGCTGCACGCACTGCAGCCGCCACACACCTCTGCGTGGCGGTACGCGCCGCTGCTGCTGCCTCAGCAGCTGCGATCTCACGTGGTGGGTGGAGTACGTGGACGGCGACCGGCCGTCTCCAACAGGTCCCAGAAGGTTTGCTGCAGCGGTGACTCTCACTGCTGCTGCTCTGCTACGTCTCTGCTGCGCAGCTCAGTGAGAACTGTCTCACTGCTCTGATACCATGAGGAAGTGCGTAGAAGCTTCCTAGCAACACAGCCGTTGACCGGGCGTCAGTGCCTGGTCAGACGATGACGACAGTCACAGGTCGTACACACAACGGCAAGGGTTTGGCTAGGGGACACAAGGCATAGTGTCAGAATGCTTCAATACAGCATATGCAGAGAGGAATGACAACTGACAGGTCCAGGGCATAAACACCTGCCGCGGCGCACGGCGGGTGTCGCACGCGGCAGTCCAAGAGCTGTCCTAAAACCGGCCCAAAACCATTGTTTTGACCGTAACTCTGCGCACACATATCAGAATCCTACGCCGTCTGAACCTAGACGTGCAGAATCAAAAGAAGGACGCAGCGACTGGTCACATGTATGCATCCATCGACTGATAGCGAGTATACAATACAAAAAAATGCAAATGGGCCTCATGCCCAGTCCGCCGAAAGGCGCCTGCAAGACGTAGAAGGCACAGCAAGGAGTCCCGGTGACATCTGGGGCTCTGGAACAGTGGTCGGTCAGCTCCAGGCGGGTAGTCCGCCGCCTGTCGTCGCGCCGGTGTCACCAGGGCCGCCTGCCACAGGGATCTGCACGAGTATGGACACAGCCGAGTGGTCACAGTAAACTGTACAGGAACGGCACAAAGCACAACAGTTATCACTGCAGGTGATTGATCTGGAGAGGGGCTCTCTGGTGCAAGACTGTGACGCGGCGTTGGGCACACAGTGGTGGTGACACCATCAAGTTGTTAAGTGGTGGCCACATCACCAGCTCAAAACTTATGGAGAGCCTTAGTGTAGTGATGGTTCATACTCTACATGCCAAAATGGGGGATACTTTTGTAGGAGTGCATGCTCGTGATGTGGTTGAATTCTGACACACTTGCATGTTTCTAGCGTAGTGATCCGGGTCGCTGATCCCTCTAAGAAACTGCTTGGAAGCTTCCTAGCCTTGCTGCTGCTGACGTTGCGACACTGTCCAGTCAGCTGACGCACTAGCAACCAGGCAGGTGCAGGAAACAGCAAGGATCAGGCTAGGGAGACGCGCAAAGTCTCATAAGCTTCAATAGCTTAGTAAATGCAGAGAGATGACAACTGACAGGTCCAGGGCATAAATACCTGCCGCGGCGCACGGCGGGTGTCGCACGCGGCAGTCCAAGAGCTGTCCTAAAACCGGCCCAAAACCACTGTTTTGGCCGTAACTCTGCGCACACATGTCAGAATCCTACGCCGTCTGAACCTAGACGTGCAGAATCAAAAGACGCACGGAACGACTGGTCACATGCATGCATCCATCGACTGACAGTGAGTGTGTAATGCAAAAACATGCAAATGGGCCTCATGCCCAGTCCGCCGAAA
>SZWC01014528.1:7257-29445 GCA_023375785.1 Penium margaritaceum
GCCGCAGTCCGGTGTGTGCGCTACATTTTGTCCACCACACGCTTCGGCCTGTGCTTTCGCGAGCAGGTGTCTGTTGTGCTCGATGGGTACACAGACAGCGATTGGGCGTGGAGTCCAGATGGCAAAAGCCGCACTGGCTACATCTTCCTCATTGGAGGCACTGCAGTGTCCTGGCGAAGTGGGAAGCAGGGCTGTATCGCACGCAGTACTGCTGAGGCAGAGTATGTTGCCCTAGGCGCCGGTGCAGCGGAATGTGTCTGGCTCGTCCGTCTGTTGCGTGAACTGCGTCAGTCCATTCCCCCCGTGGTTCTCTAGTGTGACAACATGAGCGCGGGAGGAGGCTCCAGCGACGGGTGAGTGGGCCTCAGCGTGCGTCAGCTCCACCGAGCAACACTCCAGCGGCGTCAAGTCTCGTCGTTAGTCATTTGCACGCCAATGTACACAAGCCGGGAGGACACAACAGAGTACAATGAGGGATGCACGAAAACCAACACTCCCCCATGACTCACAGGCGTAGAGCACATGTGCGGGCAGAGACACAGTCAACGACCAAACTCCCCCAGGCCAAGCAGGAACGCAAGTAGGGACAGAGAGAGTCACTCACGGACGCATGCCGACTGAGCTCACAGCCTTCTTGAACGATTCGCGCTTCAGTGCCTTGGTCAAGAAGTCAGCCAACTGCCGTGCTGTCTCAACCCACACGATGCTGATGCTATCGTCATGCAACAATGAACGCACATAGTGATACTCAACATTGATGTGCTTTGTGCGTGTGTGATGCACGCCGTCATTGTCGGCGATGGCCGTAGCACTGTCATTGTCACAGTGCAACGTGATGGATGCGACGGATTGACACAACTCGGACAACAGATGACGCAACCACACACTCTCACACGCGCCTGAGCCAATAGCGACGTACTCATTCTCAGCAGTGCTGCGTGCAACGCACCCCTGCTTGCCGCTGCGCCAGGACACAGCTGTGTCGCCAATCAGAAAGATCCAGCCTGTGCGGCTCCTACCGTCTGGAATGCCGGCCGAGTCACTATCGGTGTATCCAACCGCGACAACAGACGGCTGACGGCGGAACATGAGACCTTGATGAGGAGTCGAGACGACATAGCACAATACTCGGATCGCAGCCTCTTAGTGGAGGTGACGCGGCTCTTGAGAGAACTGGGCTAGGAGGTTGACGGCGAACGCGATGTCTCGGCGCGTCGTCGTCGCCAGGATCATCAGTGACCCAATGAATCGCAGGTACGTGATCACGTCAACTGGCTCCCCCATAACGGCTCGGTCAGGACTCTTCAGCTTCACCTGGCCATCTGGTGACATGGGTGAGGATGCGCTCGGCACGAGTGGCAAGTCCTCTGCAAAGCCGGTGGACAGTGTCTGCACATAGGCGGACTGGTGGATGTGCAGGATACCCTGGGAGCGATCATGCTCGAGCTCCATGCCCAGGAATACTCTGGCATATCCGAGGTCCTTCATCTGGTAGGCGGCGTGCAGTAGGTCCTTGACACGCTGGATGGCAGCCGTGTTTGGCGACGCAATGAGCAGATCGTCGACGTAAACCAGAACACCGGTGAAAGTCTAGCCTCGCGGACTGACAAAGAGTACAGGGTCAGCGGTGCTGCGTTGGAGCCCGCCACGAAGGAACGTGCTGCTGATTTCTTGGTTCCAGCACCGAGGCGACTGCTTCGGGCTATAGAGGGCCTTGCGTAGTCGCCGGACTCTCCCAGTGCCATCGTCGAAGTCTGGGGGCTGCACCATGTAGAGCTGCTCACCCTCCAGTGAACCATGGAGAAAAGCGTTGCTCACATCCATCTGATGCAGCTCCCACCCATGCTGGGCGACCAGGTTGAAGAGTGCCCGCCTAGTGGAGAACCGGCCAACTGGGGCAAAGATCTGGTCGTAATCGACCCCAGGAATCTGGACAAACCCCTTGGTTGTAAGGCGGGCCTTGTACTTGTCCAAGGACTCGTCGGGCTTCAACTTGCATCGAAATACCCACTTGGCGTCGATGGCCTTCTGTGCTGGAGGAAGGTCGATGAGGTCGTACACGTGGTGCTGTCGAATAGCGGTGAGCTCATTGCCGCAAGCAGCGTCCCAGTATGCGACCTCAGGAGAGGCTTGTGCCTCGTGCAGGGTGTCTGGGTCCTTCGGGCGTGCTGTGGAGCGGACTGAGAGAGCGTGTGCATCTCGAGCCCCAGGTGGGATGTGCGCGAGTGCAGCCACGACACCGTACCGGTGCTCATGATGAAGCATGACGTAGCCCAGTGCGGAGCCCGGGTGAAGGTTTGCAATGATGGCCGAGGTGGTCAAGCCAAGAACCTTGGTGCCAGGATCCCCACTCACAACCGTGGGAGTGGAGGAGACACGTGGAGCCACAGGAGGTCGAGGCGCCACGAAGCACGGTGCGACGGTCTGCGCGCTCACCAACGGTCTGGCTCAGAGGCTGCCGCCTGGGCCACGCGTGTAGCGTGGCAGGGCAGGCGATGGCAGTGAGTCCACCGGGACAATGGAGGCGGATGGGGTTGCTAGCCCGGAGGGGCCCGAAGATGTAACCGGGGCTGTTGGCCCGACTGGAGCGACTGGAGCCGCTGGCCTGGAGGGGCCAGCGAACGCAATTAGGGGTGCCGGTCCAGAAGCACCAGCAGACGCGACTAGGACGGCCGGCCCGAAGGGACCAGTG
This sequence comes from Penium margaritaceum, assembly GCA_023375785.1. Lineage (NCBI taxonomy): Eukaryota > Viridiplantae > Streptophyta > Zygnematophyceae > Desmidiales > Peniaceae > Penium > Penium margaritaceum. The sequence goes on from SZWC01014528.1 coordinate 9,950, forward strand.
GACGCGACTGGGGCTGCCGGCCCGGAGGGACCAGCGGACGCAACTGGGGCTGCTGGCCCGGAGTGATCAGTGGACAAAATTGGGGCTGACGGCTCGAAGGGACCAGCGGACGCGACTGGGGCTACCAGCTCAGAGGGACTACGGGATGTGTCACCCGGAAGCGAAGGACAGAGGACGGGCTCACCACTCCCCCATGCGACGGGATGTACATGGAAGAGCCAGAGCGAATGAGGTCGCGAGAAAATAGGTCCTCAAAGAAGAGGGCGTCCCGAGACTCAACGATGCCGTGCCGGGAGGGATCCCAGAAGCGCCAGGTCTTGGACTGACGAGAGACACCGAGGAAGGTGCAGGGACGTCCGCGAAGGGCGAGCTTGCTGCCCTACTGTGGGGCGGGCAGCCACACAATGGCCACGCAACCCCAGACGCGAGCCGGGCGGAGGTCAGCTCGCTGACCACACCAATGCTGGTACGGTGTGGACTGGCAAGGAAGGGGACCGTGGGAAATCCGGTTCCAGACCGAGGTCATGTAAGCCCTGGCTTCAAAATAGAAGCCATCGGAGAGACGAGACTCAATGCGCATTGTGCGGAGGGCGTCCGCCATGGTACGGTTCCACCGTTTGGAGACACCATTCTGGGCGGGGGTGTAAGGCGCGGACGTCTCATGGCGGATGCTGCGGGAGGCGAGAAAGATTGTGGCCTGATCCATGTACTCACCACCGCGATCGGAGTGAAAACGGCAAAGAGAGCGGCCACGAGCGCGCTCCGCAAGGACAAGCCAGTCCTAGATGGCGTGGGCAACATCGCTCTTCTGCCGAAGGCAGAAGACCCAGCGGTAACGAGAATAGTCGTCAGTTAGGGTGAGGACATAGCGACCATGCTTGCCGATATACTTGGTGGGAAGAGGACCCATGATGTCCGAGTGGACTAAGTCGAGAGGGGCGGATGCACGGGAGGAAGACAAGGGGTACATGGACCGGTGCATCTTCCCCTGAGCGCAGTCAATGCACTCAATGGGACACGGGAGGGGGAAAGTCTCCAGGTCTAGGCCCTTGGCCGGCTGGGTGCGAAGCATGCTGTCAACGGCGGCAGAGTGGATGTGGCAGAGACGGCGTTGCAAGAGACGAGTGTGCTGAGGAGAAATTGTACTAGTGACAAACACATGGCCTGTGGTGGCCGATGGGGAGGAGACGGAAGGAGAGGAGGAGAGGCGAGGTACATGCCACAGGTTGCCACAGGCGGTGGCGTGCAGTACAACAAGACCAGACGGACACAACGACACTGTGCCAACACCACGCGAGTGCACAACTTCCATGCTCATGCGGTCAAGGGCAGTGTCGGACAGTAAGCTGAGCTCACGATCAGGGACGAGGAGGACATCGGTCAAAAAGACGTCACCGGAGGGACCACGGAAACGAATGACGCCAACACCACGGACAGACAACACCTTTCCTACATTGTTGCTCATTCTTCATTCCTAATCAATAACTTTAAGTTTTCAGCTGCTTTCTGGCGCTAACACTAGCGCGCACGTTTCTAAGTAACAAACCCAGAGCTTCCAGACTTAGATTGGCAGCAGACTGAGGGGGCAGCAGACTTAAGCAACGAGCATGGAAGCCCGCACGCTTCGTCAACAACGCATGCTGCCCCATCCTGCTGCCGAGGTTTTCCAGCTTGGTATCAGAGCCAGAGCATAGCAGCAGCTTCAGAAGACTGGCGTACAGTTGCCAGACAACGCCGGAGGACCCCCATACGCGCCAGTGCAGGGGAAATGCTGCTGGATTTTTTCCGGCAGCATTGACCCGCCTGGTGGCGGCATTAGATTTTTTCCCACAGCCACTGGGCCATGGGAAATGATGCAGAATCTTTTTCTGCAGCACTGAGCCCCACACGTGAGGCAAGGAGGTGAGCGGCAGGCCGCGTCCAACACCTGTGAGGCGACAACGCACGCTGCAACGTCACCTAGGTGCAGTGATTGGCACCAGCACGCAACATCAACAGTCTGCAGCAGCGGCAGTCGCGGGTAATGACAGCGAGCAGTGACAGCAGTAGCCAGCAGCTCGCAGTTGTTTGCAGCAGCAACAGCCCGCAGCAGCAGCTCGCAGCAGCAACAGGCCGCAGCAGCAACAGCCCGCAGCAACAGCTCGTAGTAGCAGCAGCGCGCAACAACAGCGAGTAGTTCCAGTAGTAAGAAGCAGCTGTAGTAGCGTGCAGCAGTAGCAGTAGGCTGCTGGAGCCGCATCAGCGAGCCGCAACAGCAGCTAGCTACAGCAGCGGCTGTAGTGAGCAACTGCAAGCAGCGGCTGCTGCTCCTCGCTGCCCGTAGCAAGCAAGCAGCGAGCAGCAGTCCGTTGCTACCTAAAAGCAGCAGCTCGCTGCCAGAGAGCAGCGGCCCACTGCTTGCAGCTAGCAGCAGGCAGCCGCCCGCTGTGACAGACGAGAAAAGAGAAAAAACAAGCGTAAGAAAAAAATTCCCCATCCCTCAAGCTTTGCTGCCGTGGCTGTAGCAGTTGCCTTTGCTGCTGAAACTACCAGAGCAGCCGTCGTAGCCCGCAACAGTAGCAGTTGCTACTGTAACCGCAGCCGTAGCATCAGTAGCAGCAGCAGCAGTTGCAGCAGCAGCAACAACAGTAGTAGCAGCAGCAGCACCAGCAGCAGCACCAACCGCAGCAGCAGCAGCAGCACCAACAGCAGCAGCAGCAGCAGCTGCAGCAGTAGCAATAGCAGCTAAAGTAGGGAACCCAACAACCGCCACTACTGATGTCAGCATCGCGCTACTGAAATCACTGCTGATGTCAATGCTGACATCATCAACTAAAAAAACAAAAAGACAAAAAAAGGGGGACTGGACGTCCACCACCCTCAGCAGCCATAACTCTTGACGTCAGCATCACAAAAAAACAAAAACCAGAAAAACCAAACAAAAGAAAAGGGCATCACACCATGGCTGGTACCCCCACTGGGGAGGGGTCCTCCTCTGTTGGGGGGACCCCCACCCCCTTTCTTGTAACTGCTGCAGCAGCAGCAGGAGCAATAACAGCAGCAGCGACAGCTGTAGCAGTTGCAGCAGTAGCAACAGCAGGAGCAGTAGGAGCAACAACAGTAGCAGCAGGAGCAACAGTAGCAGCAGAAGCAGCGACAGTAGCAGGAGGAGGAGCAGCAGTGGCAGCAGCCCTCTGGCCTCGTTTGCGACAACCCTGACCCCCTCGTTGCACTTCAGCAACAGCTCGCCGCCCTGACGCAGAAGCTTGCGGCACTGCATCTGTTGGTCTCTCAGACTGCCCCCAGTGCGTCGCCATCCTTCACCCCTCCAGGGCACGCCAGCCCAGCTATGTCTGCTGCCACACACTACCTGGCGCAACAGCAGACTCAGCGCTTGCGGCAAACAGTGACCTCTGTCTTGGGCCCAACTTTGGGTGCCGGCCGCAGGCGAAAGGACTTTGAGACGCCACCCCCGCCACTTCAGACCGGCAAGTAGTTCCGAAGCTGGGAGCTCAGCTTCCGGATCTGGGCGTAGGGTGAGGGCCTATGGGCATACTACACCATGCCGTACGATGCCACCCTTGCCGACCAGTTATATGACGCTGGTCGTGTCATCCGTGCTTTGGTCCCTGTCGCCCCTCCGGCTTCCCGCCTCGCCCTCAAGCCCTTCTTAGGCGACTTCACCGCTGACGCCACCCCAGACCCTACAGCCGCGTGGCACGTCCTCACTCGTCCCCATCGCCTGTCCAGCGAGGCTGAGACCAGCCGCCTGCTGCGGGAGTTCAACTCCCTGCACATGGGTGAGACCGAGACGATCACCTCCTACTAGTAGCGGGCGGAGGACATCCTTCGTCGCCTCGGAACCTCTGCCCCACCCCCTCTGGCCGCGCTCTTCACCATCAAGTGCGGTGGCACCAAAGCGTACACACACGTCTTCGTCCACTACCCTCACAACGTCCTCTCCACCATGGCGGCCCATGGCACCCTCATGCCCTGAGCATATGAGCTCTTCCTCCGGATTGAGGAAGCTCGTCTGGAGTCCCGACTCCAGCGCACGAAGGCCGTTTCCTCCCCTGCCGTCGCCGCCCCTGCCGCCGCCTTCGTGGCCGTCGCCTCCCCTGCGGCATCTACCTCATCATCTACGGGGAAGAAAAACTGTCGGAACAAGAAAGGCAAGGGTCAGCAGCAGCAACAGCAGCAACCGTCGACCGGGTCCAACGGTGGTGGCTCGGTCTGCCACAACTGTGGCCAGCTCGGGCACAAGTGGTACACGTGCCCTCTACCGACGGACAAGGTCTGCATCATCGCCACCATGCGTCGCCAGCGCGAGCGCCGTCTTGCCTCTGCCGCCATAACTGTCGCCGGCTCTGACTCCTCGGCCTCGTCCAGCAGCTCCACCACTCCGGTTGCCTCGCCAGTCCCGTCGCCACTAGCGCAACAGCCGTCGGGGCCGGCACAATCATCCTTCTACCCGGATTCCGGTGCTGTCACCTCGCACTCCATCTACACTCTCGGGCCGTCCTCCCGTGAGCGCCAGCTGGAGCAGTTCATCGCGCTCCAGCTCGGCTTGCCTCGCCCTCCTCCCCAGGGAAGTGCAAGTTGTATCACTTCTTGCTCTGCATGACTGAGACTGAGCTACGGTCGTGCCCCGTTTCCTCGTTTGTCTCGTCGTCTCTCATGGTCTCCGCTACCCCTTTCCATGATGACGTTGCTTGGCTTGACGATTGGCAGTCTCGGTTCGCGCCTCCTTCCACCGTGTCCGCATCCCTTGCTTGCTGCCATGTGAATGTTAGCGATCTTACGACCCCAGTCGAGGACCCTGCTGAGACTTGGACAATGGACTCCGGGGCCACGCATCATATGACGGACTCTCGTGTGGACATGGCTTCGTCCGGTAAGAAGGGAAAAAGGATACTAGATCCCTATTCTTCCTCCTGAGGGTCATGAGCCCACGTTCGCAGGCTATTGAGGACCTGCAGAGCCAGCAGGATGAGATTTGTCGTCTACAGCGAGAGCAGACTGACGCCATCTGTATACTCACTGAGCTTCTTCGAGGTCATTCCACGACCCCAGGATAAACCTCTTAGGGAGTGGCCGGGGTCGCACCCTCTACGGAGCAGTCAGCTGCAGTACAAGAGACAGGAGCTAGAGTAGACTCGCCACCTCTTGATCCTTGGGACGAGGATCCAGATATGCCAGGCATGGAGGGCGACTCCCCCGAGCGCAAGATTCGTGTTCTTCAAGAGCGTCTCTGTCAGCTTCAGACGAGCTATCTGCCCCATGCACGTCTCGCTTTTCCACGATTCGATGGTCGCTTGACCTCCACCCAAGCGACTTCCCTCTTCTTGATGTCTTTCCCATCCCTCCTCCTTCCCAGCCTGTGGTTGCTTTCCCTACGGAGCGGCAACCCAAGGACTTCGAGACACCGCCCCCACGGTATGTTAGCAAGGACGGTTTTCACTGTTGGGAGATCCTCATCCAGATTTGGTCCACTTGAGAGGGCGTGTGGCCTTACTACCACAGTCCGTATCAGACTACGGACCAAGCACAGGTGCGTACAACTACTAGGGCGATGCACGGACTTCGCTACGCCATGCCGTGCGAGACCATCGTTGACTTCCGCTCGTTCATTGGCGAGGCGGGCACAGGCACCGGCGCTGATCCGTATGGGGTTTGGGACCTAGCATTATCCCTGCTTGCTGCAGAGATGCAAACCACCCGCGCCGTGCACATTTGTGCCTTTCACTCTTTTTTTCAGGGGTCTGTCGAGCCTGCAATCGACTACTGGCAACATGCCATGCGCATCTACAAGCGCCTTGGGACCTCAGGAGGTACAGAGCTGTGGGCATTGCGCACGATCATGCTCGCAGTTTGCGTTTAGCACAGAGACATCTTCACAAGGTACAGCGACGCCGTGCTCGAGCCTTTTTTCGGCCTCACTACATCTTCTTCCCTAGGCGTACCACCTCTTCCTCCAGGTGACTTCCTCCCATGAGGAAGCCGTGGCTCATCAGGAGACCTCCCTTGCTGCAGCAGTCGTCGCATCACCACCGACGCCCCTCCTCTAGAATCCTCCATCCTCCACCACATCCTCATCCTCCCCTTCCACCCCGATTACACCGACTCCAACACAAGGTGTCGCGGTAGCAGCACAGGGGAAGAAGGGGCGACGAAGGCACGACTCGGGCCAGCAGTAGTCACAACAGCAACCGTCATCGGGTAGTAGCCGTGGACGCTCTGTTCACTCATAAAACTGTGGAGGTGCTCATTGCAACATTGAGTGCCAGCAGTTGCTCGATTGGGCGTGGATTACTCGTGGAATCCAGGCTACACATGCACTACAGTCTACGTCGAGAAGCACATCCTCCGGACGCGCGGTGACCACGACCGCAGCAGTTCTTGTTTCACTACCGATGACCAGCATCAACCTAGACCAACGTGACCGCACCATGACGGAGCTCCGATACCTTATGGCGCTTTGCTTTCAGGGAGGTGCGAGTGTGTTGTCATAGCCGGGTGGTTTGTACACTGTCTGTCCGTCTGTTCTTGTGGCTCGGGATGACTTGTGTGGGGGGGCACAGTCGGTATGCGATGGCAATGGACCTGTCAGTACAGATTGGATTCATGAGTCTCACCTTTGTGCCCTTCGTCGTTCCTCCCCAGTTGTTGCTCAGCGTTCGTCTGAGGCCGAGTGTTCCATTGCCCGTTGTAGAGTGACGTCCTCAAGTTGTCATTCCGGTGGAACTTGGATCATCGATTCCAGTGCCACTCATCACACGACCTGTCGTCAAAGTGATTTCGTTGCCCTTGGCCCTGCTGCGTATGTTCGTTTCGTCTGCACATGCTCTGGTCAGTCCTTGCCAGTCCAGGGTGTTGAAGTCGTGTGTTGCGATGGTTCATCTGGCCCCCTACATCTTTCCGAGGTGTTGTTTGTGACTGACCCTCAACTCATTTTTCTTTCTATACGTGCTTGGAAACTGATGGGACTCTCTCTAGAGCACACTGTAAACTCAGCGACTGTGATTGCTATTAACAGTCGTAGCATTGTTCTTTGTGCCTCTGTTATGGATGACCTGTATTGTGTCTTTCGGACTTATGCTCCTTGCTCCCACGATCCTTCCGCTCCTAAATTTGTCACTGGTGTTCAATCTCCTGAGCACTAGCGATTGCTTCATCGTTGCGTGTATCGTGTAGGCTCCAACAATGTGTCGAAGCTCATTCAGACACAACCCGCCCGCGGTGTTAACGCGCCTTCTTTTGAGAAGCAGCCCAAGACCGAGTATCTTTTCTGCACTCAAAGTAAGATGCATCGTTGCACCTACCCTGACTCCCGTTCTCGCGCACTTTGCCTTCTTGAGTTAGTCGATTCGGACCTTCTTGGTTCCCTTCTTGTCGAGTCCCTTTCCGATCGGGACTGATACGTCCTGACCCTGACTGATGACTTCACCCGGATGCGGTGGGTCTACGGCCTGCGCCAGAAGGGTGACGCTGCTCTTGCAGTTCGCCTCCAGCTAGTGATGGCTGAGCGTCAGTCCCGCCACACGCTACACACCTTCCACTTGGATCACGGCGGCAAGTTTCTTGGCGAGATGGGCAGCTTCTTCGCCGAGCACGGGATTTTGCACCAGGTCTCCGCTCCTACTCCTCCTCAGTAGAACGGTGTTTCTGAGCGCTGAGAGCGCACCATGGAGGATGCGCTTCGCGTTATGCATTCTGAGTGCAGTCTCTCGGAGTCCTTCGCTTTTGAAGGCTTCGCGTACATGACTTGGGTCTGGAACCGTCTCCCGCACGGTCCCCTTCCGGATCACGTCGCACCGTATAAGCTCTGATTTGGCCACCGTGCTGACCTGCGCCTCGCTCGCGTCTGAGGATCCTTGGCTTCCGTGTGGTACACCGAGGACCAACAGGGATCCAAGGTCTCATCCCAGAGTCACTTTTGTGCCTTCGTCGGCATCTCCCCGCGGTCGAAGGCCTGGCGTTTTTCGGACCCTGCATGTCATTGCATTGTTGAGTCACAAGACACGCTCTTCTTTGAGTCTCTTGCCTACCGTGATCTGACATCGATTACGTTGCTGCTCGTCATGCATATTCCTTTGTGTGAGGTTTCTCAATGGATGGGGGAGTCTGCGCCTGCTAGCACCTCTCGCCAGACTGATGTGTCCATTCGAGCTCCCTCCACTTCGCGGTCTTTGACTCTTGATGACCCATCGATCATCGTTGTCGTCCCAGAGACCTCTCCATCACCGCCGGCTTCTACCCTTGTCCCCTCGCACCCCACATGTACCCATGATCTTGTACCTGTGCGTACTCTTGTGACCGTACCTGTGTCCGCCTGCAATCCTGCCTTTGTGTGTAGCCCTACGTCACCTGCTCCTACTGTCACACCGAGTCCCGTGTCTTCCACACACGCATCTCCTCGCACGGCATCACCAGCTCCCTTGCCTCATCCCTCCCTAGCTGCAATTGTACCTCTTCCTCATCCTGAGGTGTGCCCCTCAAGCCCAGGTTACTCATGTGAGCCTGGCGGTTGCCTTCGACCATTGGACTCCGGAACTCAGCGAGTATTTGGTCCGGTACAGAAGCGCTCCACTTACAGCATCATGAGTGGTGATCCCGGCACAAAGGCCCTTAGCCTGAGTGTCCGCACTGTGTGCAGAGAGGTACATCCAGTGTGTCCGGTAGGACACGACCTCATCACTCGCAAGTTTCATATCGCTTGTGATGCAGTAGTTGATCTTGTAGTCGTCAGACCTAGCACTGAGGCGTGCGCTCTTGCCACGCAGAGCTCTCCCTTTATGGCCCTTAACCCGAGCACATTGAGGGAAGGTCTCTTATCATAGTATGCTGACGCTTGGTGTGCTGCCTGCGAGGATGAGCTTCGCGCCATCTGCGAGCACGGAGTTTACAAGCTAGTCGACCTTCCACCTGGGAGGAAGGCTATACAGGTCAAGTGGGTCTTTCACAAGAAAGTGAAGCCGGATGGCTCACTGGAACGCCACAAGGCTCGTTTTGTCGTCAAGGGGTATTCTCAGATTGAGGGCATCGCTTACACTGTCACCTTGCATGGAAATGTATTGTAATGTCTGGCAATGCTCGGCAATGCCTAGGCAATGCCTGGGCAATACTTGACTACGCCTGTGTAACGCATGGGAATCCCTGGCAATGCCTGGCAATGCCTGGAAATGCTTGGGTAATGCCTTGTAATGCGTGGACAATACTTGGCAGTGCTTGGGTGATGCATGGCAGTGCCTGGCAATGCCTCATAAATGCTTGGCAATGTCTGGCATTACATGGACAATGCCTGGTAATGCATGGGCAATGCCTGGACAACGCCTCGCAATGCCTGGCAATTCAAAGGGAAGGCCCGGCAATGCCGGGCAATGCCTGGGGAATGCCTGGAAAAGCCTCAACTCAAGCTCTGTCCGGTGTAGTGGCTCAGCATGAGTGGCAACGGCACCAGATGGATGTGAACAATGTGTTCCGCCATGGCTCTCTGGATGAGGAAATTAACGTGGCTCAGCCACCCGGCTTTGAGGATGGTGACAAGGTCTGGCGCTTGCGCAAGTCCTTGTACGGCGTCAAGCAGTCTCCTTGGTGCTGGAACCAGGAGATCACTGGCACCCTGACTCGTGCGGGATATGTACAGAGCGAGGCAGATCCCTCTCTCTTCATCCAACGGACGCTTGAGCGGTTCACCGCCATCCTGGTCTATGTCAACGACCTTCTGATCGCGTCTCTTTCACTGGAGGCCGTGAAGGAGGCCAAGGCTGTCCTCCAGACTGCCTACAGGATGAATGACCTTGGTCATGCAACAGTGTTTGTTGGCATGGAGATCGTGCGAGACTGTAGACGTCGTACTCTACTACTCCATCGGGCCCGATACGCATGTGTTGTGGGGGAGTGCTTCAGCTACCTCCTTGGCGCATTGCCCACGGCTTCCACACCTCTCACACCTAACAGACAAGGTACCCTGAAGGTGGATGATCCCACAGAGTTGGGGGAGACAGTGGATGTGACCTTGTACCACCGTCTCATCGGATCTCTTTTGTACGTAACCACTACCACTCGTCCTGACATCACCTTGCCATCGACCTCCTTGCCCAGTTTTTGCATGCTCCACGCGCTAGAGCCATTCACATGGCTATGCAAGTGGTGCAGTACGTGGTCTCCACACCGTACCTTGGACTCTCCTTTCGCCGGCAGTATTTGGTGGTCCTTAACGGCTACAGTGACAGCGACTAGGCCTGGAGCCCAAATGGACACAGTCGCACCGGTTACGTGTTCCTGCTCGGTGGTATCGCTGCGTCCTGGCGCAGCGGGAAGCAGGGCTACATCGCACGTAGCTCATCAGAGGCAGAGAATGTTGCTCTGGGTACAATGGCTGATGAGGCGGTATGGCTTCAGTGCCTATTCCTTGAGCTGGGTCAGTCAGTACCCGCCATTGTGCTTTGTTGTGACAACTAGAGTGCTCTTGCCATTGCAGAGAACTCTGTTGTCTTTCATGCTCGCACGAAGCACATTGTGGTTGAGTATCACTTTGTGCATGATCTGGTGGAGCGACATGTGATCTCCGTTGTTTTGGTTGGCATTGACATGCAACGTGCTGACTTCTTGACGAAGGCACTAGCACACGGAAAGTTCTTGGTGACCATTCGTTTCATTGGACACTGCCCCTTGCCTGAGAGTGGTTGAGTGTGGGGTGTGTTTGTGTCCGTGTTACATCTGGCATTGCACTTGTTGTACTCGCCTCAGTGCTGTACGTGTATGGACATGCGTACCATGGGGTCATGGGGAAGTGTTGTGATTTGTGACGTTCCTGTCGACCTGTACAGTTTGCTGTGACCACTTGCCCGTGTTCATACCCGTGCAGATCCCTGATGTGGACCTTGGTGGTACCGGTGCATCATCTGGTGGCGAACTAACAGCTTGGAGCTGACCGATGACCGTTCCACAGCTCATTTGTGATTTGTGATGTTCCTATCGACATGTACACTTTCCTACGACCACTCGGTTGTGACCATACTCGTGCAGATCCTTGATGCGGACCTTGTAGGTACCGGTGCATCATGTGGTGGCAGACTACCAGCCTGGAGCTGACTGACGACCGTTCCAGAGCTCTGGGCGCTACCCGGGACCTCCTGCAGTTTTTCTGCAGCACGCAGTAGTTTATCAGTCGACTGGCCGTGGGCCCGATTTGCATGCTTTTGCATTATGTGTCCACCGTTCGATGCCAGATGCATGCATGTGACCAGTCGTAGCGTCCTGCTTGTGATCCTGCACGTCTAGGTTTAGACGACATAGCGTTCTGACATGTCTGCGCAGGGTTACTGCCAAAACAATGGTTTTGGGCCCGTTTTTGGACAGATCTTGCACTGTCGTGTGCGACACCCACTGTGCGCCGCAGCAGGTACTTATGCCATGGACCTGTCATTTGTCATTCCTCTCTAAAAATGCTATTGACGCATTCTGACACTTTGCCTTGTGACTCCTAGACAGACCCTTGCCGTTGTGTGCACGACTTGTGATTGTCGTCACCGTTTGACCAGGCATTGACGCACAGTCAGCGGCAGTGTCGGTAGGAAGCTTCCACGCATCTTCTCAAAGTGCCCGGCCGAAACCGACACGGTGGCCCCCTGCGGATCAGCACGCGACAGATATGCAGCTCCCCCAGAGCACTCAAGGCAAGAGAAACATGATGGAGGGCACGGCAATGAGAATGTACGAGCCCTACCATCGACTGGAATATTGAATCATAGAAAGTCATGCAACAGCAACATATGTGCCACTGGGCACTCTTGGGTCCAGCAGAAGTTTAAAGGCGTCAGAGACTCAAGTCACGACGGGCATGCCTGAGGCTTCCCCATGTAGGGCCATTATCACTTAATCTGTACATGTGTGTGTAGAGTGTGGGAGGCAAGAGGGCATAGATTTGTGAGTGGCCAACAAACTTCAACACCCCCCCATGACCCGTAGGCAATCAACCCACACACTTGAGAGACTCGCATGAGGGAAACGCGAGAGGTGATAAAGATGCACCATAGCCAATCAACCTGGATCGTGTGGATAGATGAGAATAACGGAGTGAACAACACTTTTGAAGACATTACGACTGAGGGCCTTCATGAGAAAGTCAGCTCTCTGAGGGCATGTGTCCACTCAAGCAACCTGGATGACACCAGTAGCAATGCACTCACGAACAAAATGGTGCTCCACATTGATGTTTTTGGTGTGTGACTGACGCATGCCACTGTTTTTAGCATTGGCCTTTGTACTTTGGTTGTCACAGCGAAGAGTGATGCAGCGGATGAGAACACGCAACTGTTGCAGCAGACGACACAGCGAGACAGCCTCACACGTGCCTGCACCAAGAGCAACATACTCAACCTCAGCGGTGCTGCAAACAACACACCCTTGTTTTGCACTTTTCCAAGAGATTGTAGTGCCACCAACAAGGAAGACGTATCCTGTTTGGCTGTGTGCGTCAAATTCATGTTCCCAGTCACTGCCAGTGAGGCCGTCCACCACGACCGACGGTTGTGCACGGAAATACACTCCAACACAAGGGGTGGATAGGGCGTAGCGCACCACCCGCAATTTTGCCTCAAGATTACACTCGCTGGGGCACTGAGAGAACTGGGACAACAAGTTCATAGCAAACGCCATATCTACGCGCATGGTGGTGGCAAGGTACATCAAGGAACCAATGACATGGAGGTAGTCACATCGACCGTCTCCCCCAACTTTGACAGCTCCAGGGACTTCAGCAGGGACTGGCCAGCTGGCATCATAGGAGTGAATACCGTGGGGATTGATGTGAGAAGCGGGGCGAAGCGCTCCCCCAAGCTGCGCACATATGTGGCCTTGTGAACGGGCAAGGTGCAACGTCCACGGTCACGCTCCAACTCCTTGCCCAGAAAGACACGAGCTGCACCAAGATCTTTCATCTTGTATGCCGACTGGAGCAAGACTTCTGCAGCCGCAACAGATGTGGCGTCAGAAGAGGAAATGAGGAGATTGTCCATGTAGACAAGAATGTTGACAAGTGGTGTGGTGGGAGCACTAAGGATCAATGCTGGATCTACAGAATTCCTTCTATACCCCCCCTTTTCAAGTGTGGCTGTGATCTCTTGGTTCCAACAGCGTGGTGACTATTTCAGGCCATAGAGAGCCTTTCGCAAATGCCACACTCTGTTTGTGCCATCTGAGATGCCAGGCGGCTGCACCATATAGATCTCTACATCCAGCCTGCCATGAAGGAAGGCATTGTTGAAATCTATTTGCTCAAGCTCACAATCATGCTGAGCGACAAGGCTAAGAAGAATCTTGGCTGTGGTGTAGCGACCGACTGGGGCAAAGGTCCCGTCAAAGTCATCACCAGGGATCTGAGAGAATCCTTTTGCAGTGGGTCGAGCCTTCTTTTGTTCAACTGTGTTGTCAGGGTTTAGCTTGCGATGGTACACCCACTTGGCGGTTACATGCCAAGAGAGAGAGAGAAGGAGAAGATAGAGTCGTCAGAGTCCATGGAGCATATGAAGATGTTGTCAGTGCAGGTTTTGCGAATCTCATTGTTGATGCGATCAGTAGGGTCACCAATAGATGAACATGCGAGGGACAAACTGAGCTGTTGCTGACAAGATGACTCCATCTGCCCGGTCTGATATGCTGCACCTCCCTCAACTGCCAGCACAGTGCATACAACTATGCAGGATTCCGGGCTGAAAACCGATTCAATTCCAGTCAAGGCAACAAGCAAGAGCAGACGTTGCTCATGCATCGTCTCGTTGAGAGGACCGGTTGCTATCACCCGCTCGATGATGGAGTAAGGATCATCACCCAGGTGCATCTCGTAAGCCACTGCTCCTCCGTGTGTGCGGGAACCCACGGATTCTTGGAACATGGACGACCACTGATGCTGAAACTAGTCCTCATGTACCGCCAATGACAAGGTCAAGCCTACTGTATCTCCCTCAACATTGCTGCTCTCAAGAATGCCTCCACGTCTGAAAGACCAACCAATCCACTCTGCTCCTACGCTGCAACCCCTATCGGGCTAGTGTGAGCCTGATGCACCAAGTCCCTCACAAGCCCGCAAGAGGCATCACGGGCTGTACGGGGCTCCTCTGCCACCACCGAGCCGCCACAAGTCAGAGCTACAAGTGGTACTACTGAGGGACTCGGGGCCTGTACCGCTCCTCATACAATTTACTACTGCAGAAGGTTCGGATCATGCTCCGGCGTGGAATTCAACCTTGATGACACGCATGTCTCCACCATCAACGCCATGTCTGGATCTAACTCCACGTCATGTATCAACACCGTGGCATTTGCATCCACATGAGGTGACTCCGCGATGCTGCTCTCAGGCAAAGGTGCTGACCCCATGGATATCCATGTGGCTGGCTGTCCTTGAAAGCAACTCTTCCCCTCGGTATGTTGACCAACGGTAGCCTTGGGAGCAGACAATGTGCCTGAGCTCAGTCGAGCATGACGTGTCTTGCAGGGACGACAATGTCATGGTCGAGATCAACCACCGAAGTATGAATCATCTAGAGGGGGCATGGCGGTAGAATGAAGGATCAAAAGAATGATAGCCGCTCGGGATGGTTCGGAGGGTGAAGCTAAAGAAGAATCCTAAGGAGATGTGGAAGAAGATATAGAAGAAGGCAAGAAACCCGTCGATGGAATTGTGGAAGCAACATGCTTGATGACGGCAAGGTTACATGGTTGTTTCATCATCTGCTTTAGGCCATGGATCTCGGCGATCATGATCGCCAGAGGTCCGGTGAGTGGACCCGCCAACTCCGGCAGAACCTCATCATGTGGAGGATGTGTACTCTCACAGGAACAAATCCAGCTGAAGGCGGATGCCAGCCTCGAGGATGCGGCCACCATCGACGCCAACCGTGCCATCCATCACCACCGTAGTAGCAGGCAAACGCATAAGACGCATGTTGCCATGTCAGCGAACTCATCTCAAGCGCTTGACAATGGGGGGTGCAAAAAACACTTGCTCCAGACGGTAAAGCACCAAGCCCTTGGAGACTACGACACTGTCAGAATCCATCACTTTGACAAGTCGTAGTGCCAAGGTCAACAATCATGACCTGACCGGACGAGCTGCAATGCCACAACACATCCGGAGAAGCGTGCGACTGACTGGCCGTTCCCGCTACTATTATCACTCCTCAACCTGCACTACCTATGACTTGTGCAGCCCCCCGAAGGTGCTGCTGAAGGTGCTACAACTGGTTTCGCTGCTACGGACACAGTCACGGTGAAAGCTATTATGGTAAGAAGAGGTGGACGACTGTAGTTTTACCTGTAACTTCGTTGGTGAGGGGAGAAGTTGTTCGTCAAGTCGCCTCTCTACTTGATCCCAGGTTGCAAGTATTCACTTATTTATTTCTTCCTTTCTTTTCTCTTCGCCAATCAACACACTTTTTTTACTTGGGTCCCCACTTGCTCTAGTATGCATGCACTCCCCCTTTTCTCCACTGCCCCCAAAGAAGAGGGGGAATTGGACACTGGGGGAGAATGGGCAAAAAGGAAAGGGCGGGAGGTCGGGTCTCCTCTTTCCGCTGAGCTCACGAGCGAGCGAGCAAAGTGGGGCTGTGCGGCAGGACGGAGCAAAAGAGAAGGGGGGGCTCTGTCAGTCCCTCTGAACGAGCCCCTCTGTCGGTCACCCGACGAGGTCGACGGGGTCGACGGGTCGACGAGGACGGGTTCGACGGGGTCGACGGGGTCGATGGGGTCGACGGGGTCGACGGGGTCGACGGGGCCGACGGGGCCAACGGGGCCGACAGGGTCGACCGGGCTGATGGGGTCGACTGGGCCGATGGGGTCAACGGGGTCGACAGGACCCCTCTGAGGGCTCCATAATGGGGGCTCGACGGGGCCCCTTCGAAGAGGCCCTCTGAGGGGGCTGCTTGTCAGGGTCCCTTTGAGGGTGCCCTCTGAGGGACCTCGATTGGGCCCTAAGGGAGCGTCCCTCCAATGGGCCCTTCGAGGGAACGAAGGAGGGGCTACGAAACCCATTTGGGAGCAATAGCTGTGGCAGCAGCTATAGCTACAACGGCGGTTGCAGCTGCTACGGTTGCTGCTACTGCAGCTGCTGTTGTCGTCGTTGCTGTTGCTGCTCTGCATAGCAATTTCTACTGCTACTATGACTGGTGATGCTGTTGCATTTGCTGTTCTTATTGTTGATGCCGCCGCAACCGCCACTAGTGCTACCGCCGTCGTTGCTACTACTCGGCGTAGCACACACAAAGAAACAAACACACACACACACACACACACACAAACAAACACACACACACACACACACACACACACACACACACACACACACACACACAGGCACACACACACACACGTACACACACACACACTTACACATGTACAGACAGACACACAAATACACACACACAGACAGACACACAAATACACACACACAGACAGACACACAAATACACACACACAGACAGACACACAAATACACACACACAGACAGACACACAAATACACACACACAGACAGACACACAAATACACACACACAGACAGACACACAAATACACACACACAGACAGACACACAAATACACACACACAGACAGACACACAAATACACACACACAGACAGACACACAAATACACACACACAGACAGACACACAAATACACACACACAGACAGACACACAAATACACACACACAGACAGACACACAAATACACACACACAGACAGACACACAAATACACACACACAGACAGACACACAAATACACACACACAGACAGACACACAAATACACA
The DNA here is from genome assembly GCA_023375785.1 of Penium margaritaceum. Taxonomy (NCBI): domain Eukaryota; kingdom Viridiplantae; phylum Streptophyta; class Zygnematophyceae; order Desmidiales; family Peniaceae; genus Penium; species Penium margaritaceum. The sequence continues at coordinate 26,740 of SZWC01014528.1, forward strand.
CACACAGACAGACACACAAATACACACACACAGACATACACGCAAACACACACACACACAGAGAGAGAGAGAGAGAGAGAGAGTGAGAGAGAGAGAGAGAGAGAGAGAGAGAGCATCTGACAAGCACACAACACAGATATCTATCACAGGTGATTGTCGGGTGGCACTCTGCTGCACGTTTGTTTTTAGATTTAGTTGGGCATAACTCTCTGCACAGTCTTCAGAACAATGTGCCTTATGTATATGTAAATGCGAGACTACAAGTGGGCCCCACCTTCACATACATGGTATATTCTGGCATGAGATCACAGGTCAAAGATGCAAAACTACACCGAAGGCTAGGTAACCGGTAAGTGTATAGAGACTCCTGGTGGAACAACCAGTTCCCACAGTGGATGTGGAAAGGTGAGACCAGCAGCACATCAGCTGTTGGGGCAACATTGTGCTCTGTACGGGCAGCCGGGCACATCACTGGGTCATCGCTCTGTCAGGACTTCCGGTGTCACCTTGGTAGCCATGTCCGTGTGAGGTGTCTGCATGAGTATGGAGATGAGATGAGAGGTCACCATTAGTCGTGGACACAGACGCACACAACACTCCCCATGGCCAGATAACGAACATGCCCATCCACGTACAATCATCGAAAGCAACATGACTGAGCAGTGACTTACCACACAGGATACAACGAACAAGAGTTGATATACTCGTTGACTCAAACAATGTGTGTCCACGTTGAACTTTCAGCGTCCCAGTGCCTTCGTTTGGATGTCAGCCTGCTGCTCCTCGTGCTCGTCCAGATGATGTCCATCTCACACCGCTGCACAAGGTCACAGACAAAGTGATGCTGAACAGTAATGTGCGTCTTATGCACATGAAAAACACCAGATTCTGCGCGATAGCATCAGCACTCTGGTTATCACAATGCAACACCAAGGTTGGGGAAATCTGACACAACTCACAAAGCAAGTACACAAGGTAAACCCTCTCAGCAGCACCAGCACTCAGCGCCACGTACTCCGCCTCTGTGGAGCCGCTCGTAATGCAACCCTGCTTACGGGTGCCCCATGAAACAACATTTCTGCCAAGCAGGACAATAAATCTGGTCTGGCTCCTCTCGTCTAGGCTCTAAGCCCAGACGCTGTCTGTGTAGTTGTCAAGGACCACTAATCAGAACTGCTGCGGCCAGAGTCCAAGGTGCAAGGTGAAAACCTCGTGCCTGGCATGACTTGCACAGAAGCGTCAAGGTGTGATGTGCATAGACCCTGAGAGTGTTGAGTGAGGAGGTTGACGTCAAGGACAACATTAAGCATGTTTGTTGTGGCAAATTGCATAATTGAGCTGAAGACAACCGGCTCCCCCTGTGCCTCTTCAGCTCACTTGTGAGACGGGGTCAATTCAACCGCCTCCCCGGGCTGCGTTGGATCCTCAATCCCTCAGGCAGTTGAGCTGACCCCGGATCATTTAGATACGAGGTCAATTCCACCAGCTCACCCTCCTGTACTGGATCCTCAACTTTTGGGACACTCTGCCCATCAGGTTTTATTAGGGTGGAGTCCGTGGTGAGACCTGTAAGGAGACCGGCAAAGAGCTCCCCCACATTCCGTGGGCAAAATGCCTCCTAGAGATGTAAGGTCTGACACTCGTGGTCCGTTGCAACCTTCATAGCTAGAGCAAGGATGTCGGCTCCAGATTCTTCCCCTGGTAGATGGGTAGCAGTAACATTTTGGCCGCCTTTAGGGCCTCCAGCTCTGAAGACACAATGAAGAGATAATTGATGTAGACTATAATGGTAGGGATGGACACAAGAGTTTGGATGAAGGAGTGAAGGATAAGCATCACTCCGTAGGTTGAGACTTTGACAAAAGGTGCATGTGATCACATAGTTCAAGCAGCAAGCAGATTGTTTGAACCCATGCAAAGCCTTTAGAAGGCGATAGACGTGTCCTGAGTCATCCTCAAAGGCAGGAGTTAGACCCTTTACATTCTCCTTGTTGAGCTTCCCATGGATGAACGCATTGTTCACATCCATCCGGTCCCTCCTGTGACCAGACCATCCGCTGTCGATTTCCGCAGCACACGACTCCACTGCATTCTGCAGCACAGACAACCTGATCAGCGGCAGCTAGTCTGAGGCCTTCACAAGTACAGCGGCACCACCGACCACAGCTGCATCCACACGCACATCAGCCCCAATGACAGCTGCTTCATCTTGCGCAGAAACACCGACATAGACACGGATCTGTTAACTGTCAGATGCCTTGTCCTTCTCATAAATCACTCCAGCCACAGCCGGGGAAACATCACCGACAGCGGCTGCAGCCACAACCGCAGCATTTTCGGGGCGTCTTGCCCACTGAAGCTGTCCTCACCATTGGCAACCACCACTGCAGCTACAAATGCAGCAACTGTATCACCAGCATCTGCCCATGGGTGCCTTGCCTGCCAGGATTTCCTTGCCACCACAGCGACATCATTGCCACCTCCTCCACCCCGGCGACACCCCCTGAGTCGCCACCAATTCATTCTTGGATGAGGAGGAGGTAGTGGTGAGTGAGGAGTACATGGCACGATACTAGGAAGAGATTTAGTGTAAGTAGCAATGCGAGCAAAGGCGCTTGCAACACATGCACCAGCCTAGTGAATACAACTCAGACGAAGCCGCGACAGAGTATGAACAGGAGCAGGACAAGATTGACAAAGAGGTGT
>SZWC01014529.1:0-26789 GCA_023375785.1 Penium margaritaceum
CGTCGGGCAGAGCATCACGGACCTTGACCGTGATCGCCAGCTGCAGCGCTTGGCCGCCCATGAGGCAAGCCGCCGATGCAACGACCTCGACAAGGCGTTGCAGAGCGTGACCCAGGTGCGGATGCAGAAGCAAGCGCAGCGTGCCGTAGTTGCGGATGCCATTGCGGGTGGCAGCGACGACTTGCCTACCTCGACAACTTCGGGGTCGGTCATGAACACGTCCTTCCTCCATAGTGTGGAGATCTTCTGGAAGGGCGTGAAGTTGACCGACTGGCTGAACCGCATGGAGCACGTTCTACGTGTCCACAAGGCTCCACTCAGCCAGTGGGGTGACCTTGCCACGATGCGGCTTGAAGACAAACTCTTCAAGTACGTGGTCAAGGAGTGGACTGCACAGCAGCCGCACCTCGAGTGGCAGCCCATGCCGTGGGAGACTTTCTGCATGATCATGCGCAAGAAGTGCACCCAACGTGAGGAGGTGCAGTGCGCCTTCCACAAGATCAAGGACTTCAGGCAGCTGGACAGCTCGCTCGAATCCTACTTGAGCGAGTTCACCGCACTCGTGGAGGAAGCCGAAAGCTTCACCGAGGGCGATGGAACTCAGACGTTCAAGTACCCGGAGTGCATACTGCTGGAGTGCTTGCGTGATGGTCTCACCAGCGAGAAGCTGAAGGACAAGACCACCACGACAGCCACTGGCCAAGCTTGGACAAGCTGGAGGGTGTTGTGCGACTATATGAGCGAAGTGTATTCGGCGAACCCGAAACACTACTCTGATGCACGGCCGAACGCGCGTGCACATCAGGGACGCGACATGCGCATGGACGCTGTAGGGGCTGGTGGGTCAACCGGACAGCGAGGCGGGGCCAAGGGCAAGCAGCCTACAAACCCTCCAGCCAAGAAGGCTGGTGGACATAAGGGTCCCAACAACAATCGCAGCCGCGAGAATGACGAGCTGCAGGCGACGCGTGAGCACCGCAACGCAGCCTTCCGCGAAGGGCTCTGCCACAATTGCATGCAGCCGGGCCACTTTAGGGCTCAGTGCCCTGAGGCTGCTGGTGGTGGTCAAGAGGCCGCGGCGCTAGCTGCAGCAGCAGCACCTCGTGGGGATGGTGCAGGAGGAGGCCGTGGACAGGGTCGCGGTCGCGGCAATGGGCCCGGCCGTGGTAACGGACAGGGCCGTGGGGCGGGTTTTCCCCACCCTTGAGTGACGTGAGTGGGGACCACTCAGGGGTTAAACTGGATCAGGAGTGTGAGTTCATGTTTTCTGACGAGGATGTTAAACGATTTGAGTTTTTGACGAGTTCAAATTTCTCTGTTGTCTTCTCCCCTCTCATTGAACCTCATTCTGCACTTGCTGATCGACATTGCCCACTAAACATCGCATCATCAGACGAGATGCATGACCGAACCTGCTTAGTGGTGGCGACACCAACCACTGTACAAGAGTTGTGTAATATAGTGATTGAAGCAAACGCCCTCAAAGCGATGAGCTCAATCACATTCACAGTACCTTTAGTCGACGATTTTGATCGAGTGAAATTTAAAGACTGGAAGGTGCTGGCCGAATTCGCACGTGCCCACAAGATGTGGACTCGAGAGGGTGAATCATGGGAGTTACGACGCCCGTCATACAGATTCCGTGTTTATCACAAGCTTGCCTTACCGTTGTCGAGTCTGTTCACTCGGAAGAGTTGAGGCAACATGACGATGCAGTTCAAAGGACACCTAGCTGGTGCTCCCATGAACGTACTTGCTGACACTGGAGGGGACGACTCTTTTGTTAGCCTTGGCTTTACCCGTCAGGTTGGCCTGAAGTACGAGCCATTGAATGGCGCAGTTATGGTCGGTGACAACCGTACGGTACCCGTGATCGGTACTTGCAAAGCAAAAATTTGTATTCAAGGGTACACACAGAGTGTCACGTTGAAGGTACTCAACCTTCTTGACCCGTTTGACGTGGTGCTAGGCGAGCCCTGGCTCCGTGACAACAAGGCTCTCATGTGCTTTGAATCAAAGCGTTTGATCTTCCGAAAAGGACAACGCCGCTTTACGTTGATTCTGAGTACGGAGTTATCACCGACCCGACTCAAAGTCCATGCCAGCTTGTCTGCAATACAGGTCAAGAGGCGTATTCGACAAGGTTGTCGATACTTCTTGGCTCAGCTACACAAAGTGGAGGACGACGTGACGGAAGACACGCCACGAGAGATCAGATCTCTATTGGCGGAGTTCTCAGATGTATTCCAAGACCCACCGGCTGGGCTTCCACCAGAAAGACACATGGGCCACACAATTCCACTGCAACCAGAGGCGACTCCTCTGTTCAGACCCATGTATCGCCTTAGTCTAGCAGAAAGGCGAGAGGCCGAACGCCAAATCAAAGAGTACCTTGCAAAAGGATGGATCGAGCCAAGTAGCTCGCCGTACGGTGCGCCGATCCTTTTTGTGAACAGAAAGGATGGTGGTTTACGCATGTGCGTAGATTACCGGGCATTGAACAAGCTTACGGTGAAAAATCGATTCCCCTTACCGCGGATTGAGGACCTTTTTGACCAACTCCAAGGCGCAAAAGTATTTTTGTCCTCGGATTTGTCTCAAGGGTACCATCAAATCCGCATCACGGGAGATGATGTGCCCAAAACCGCGTTTCAAACGCACATGGGACACTATCAGTTCCGAGTGTTATGCTTCGGGCTTACAAATGCCCCGGCAACCTTCTAAGGAGANCGAGAACGCTTTTCTCAAAGTCAAAGAGCTTCTCTCCACGGCGCCCGTCCTAGCTCTTCCGGATCCATCGCAACCGTGGGAGGTTCGATGTGATGCGTCGGTAATTGGACTTGGAGCCGTCCTCATGTAGAACGGTCACCCAGTTGCGTATGAGAGCCGGAAGCTCATACCCGCGGAAACGCGGTACACGACTGGGGATCAAGAGCTCCTTGCGATAGTACACGCTTTCAAGATGTGGCGTTGCTACCTTGAGGGTGCTGAAGGGGGTGTGACGGTCGTGACCGACCATAATCCATTGGTGTTTTTCCAAATGTAACTGAACCTATCGAGACGACAGGCGCGTTGGAGCGAATACCTCAGTCGATTCTCGTTCACATGGGAATATCGGCCAGGACGCATCAATTTGGCCGATCCACTAAGCCGACAGCCTGTGGAAATTAAAGCAACCACTGAGGTCAGTGGGTGTTTTATGGCCATTGCAACAGCAACCGTACAACCACCAGATCCCCCTGCACCTCTGCGTCAACCACCACGAGAAGTTATCCATTACAACGGTTTTGTAAACAGGATCCGGATGGGATACTGTGTGGATTCTTGGTTTCAAGACTCTCGAAATCTTGACAANGTGGATCTTTTGACGAAGATGACACACTTCATTCCTACAACCACTGACGTGAACGCAGAGGAGACCACTCGTCTCTTCTTTGAGGGTGTCGTAAAGTACCACGGCTTGCCGTTGCGCATTATCTCCGATCGAGATCAAAAATTTGCTAGTAAGTTCTCGCAAAAGATGTACGAGTACTTCGGCAGCGAGTCACAAATGTCGACACCGTTTCACTCTCAAACGGATGGACAAACAGAGCGCATGAACCGCACTCTGGAGCAGATGCTCCGCATGTACGTGGACCCTGCCATGCATGATTGGGACGAATTCCTAGCACCGGCAGAGTTTGCGGTGAACAACTCGGTGGACGAGTCCACACAGTTCACACCGTTTGTGTTGATCAGTGGTCGGCATCGAGTGGTACCCTCTTCATTTGTGAAGAGTGGGAGTACAGGAGGACAGGTTCCTTCTGCTCAAGCCTTTGCCGAGCGCATCGACTCCTTGTTACACGAGGCGAAGGGACACCTTCAAGCAGCTCGGTAGCGACAAAAGGCATATGCCGACAAAGGTCGCCGGAAGGTCTCGTTTGACATCGGTGTCAAAGTGCTGCTTAGCACTAAAAACCTTCTGCTGAAGTCGCCAGGGACAAGAAAACTTCTACCGAAGTGGATTGGGCCGTTTCCCATTGTGGCACGCATCGGGCCAGTGGCATACCGATTGCTACTTCCGCCGAGTATGAAGATACATGACGTTTTTCATGTGAGCCTGCTGGCTCCATACACGACAGAAAGAATCGTTCGGCCACCGCCAGCAGTCCTGGCTGCCGACGGCCAATATGAGGTCCTTCGACTACTCCAGCACCGAGAGAGTACTCTTCAGTCGCGTGTTGTCAGGGAGTACCTCGTTCATTGGGCCGGTTGTTGACCTGAACATAATTCATGGGAGCCCGAATCTCGGTTGCCCAGAGGGGTGGTCAACGAGTATTGGAGCGAGCTTGTAGCTTGCACAGATCGACGCGTGGCAGGAAGTACCACCTGAACGCGGGAAAAGTGAACAACATTCCCACAGGGCAGCATTCATGGACAGCGACCATAGGAGGTTGGGGACGCCCAACATGGTTGTCGTGCGGACGCTCCAGCCTAAAGGGGGGAGGCCGCTAGCCGTGCTGACCTACAAGCTGCAGCTTAGGTCTAAGTACCATGCACGTGTTCATGTTTAGCTGGTGATTGAGATTTTTAGTTTTCTTTCACAATGTTGATGACTCACTGACTGAAAATCCTACTTGTTGTTCATGAACCGGGACGGTTCATAAAAAGTGGGGAGGAATGTAGCGGGAGGGCCGGTTCGGCCCTCCCACCTCGCTGAAGCGAGGGGTGGTTGCGCACCACCCCTCGCGTCAGCGAGGGCTGGCCGGCGGCCAGCACTTCGCTGGCCGCCGGCCAGCTCGCTGCCGGCCGGCTGGACGGCCGGCGGCCGGCCAAGTGACCGGCCGGCCACCGGCCGGCCAGCCACCAGCCGCCAATCGCGGCCTCAGCCCGATCGGCGGCTGAGAGGCCACGAGGGCCTCGAGGGCGAGGCCTCGTGGCCTCGTGCCCTCGCCCTCCCCTCGTCCTCCTTGCAAACGAGCAAGAGAGGACGAGGGGGGGGGCGAAATGACTGGCGCGAAATCGCCAGCGTGCCTCGTACGCGAAGATTTTGCGCCAGAACAACAAAACATGAATCGAAGTTCGTTTACGACAAACTTCGACATAAAACGAACAAAACAACTCGTGCGAACACACGAGTTCGAGGTAAAAACCCCCGGTTTGGGTCCCAAAATCAGGGGTTTGGTTAAAAACGGAAATGGGCCTCCGGAGACTTGAAATGTTTGAGTGTCCCTGCTCTGGGTCGTTGATGACGATTGCCCCTCAGTCTTGCGAAGGGGGTAAACCCCTTACGCGGACTGAGAACGCCATTCTGCAAATTCCGACGATGACTTCAGAGCAGGAGCTGGAGGCTCAGCCCATTGCAGCTGCTTAGTCAAGAGAAATGTACACGGATGTTGATAGGGCTGGTCATACTCCTTCCACCGGCCTCAGCTACATGATTTGCCAACAAGGGTCACTTGTCTCGGGTTGTTAGTCGGCCCTGTCACCATGGCGGTGTTAGGCCCCTCTTCCATCAATGTAAAATCATGTGCCATCCCGAAGCAGTGGAGGAGGTAGTCTTCCTATGCTGGCGCTAGCGTGTCCTTGGCTTCAGCTGCTTGAGTATGACGTGTGCAAAACAGTTACAGTACAAATGGGTACAAAGCAGTTGTACGGGTACAGTCACTTGAGTGTTGCGATGTGGGGGTTCCAACTCTTGGCAGTATTAGATGCTGTATGCCCTCTGTCTGAAGGGAAGTGGAGTCGAGTCCACCTTTCAAGTGGCATACCTCCGACCACCACCCCATCCTCCCCCTCCCTCCCACTTGGCATAAGTGTGATTTTTCTTTCTCCTACCACTCCACAAACAATGCATGGACACACTTCCAAGCCCAGAGTACTGCCTTTTTTGTAGGTACTACGCACGTTCTCTCTCATTGGTTTTCTACATTTTCTATAGTTTTTCACAGTTTGTTTCGTCCATGTACCCCATGCATCTACGTATGCCAAACATGAAGGTCTGATGCCAAGACCAGTTTTACATAGGGCCAAGCTCAGATACCCATAAAACACAAAGTATGACTCTGATCCGCCCGGTATCGGGAAAAAAGAACACTCAAAAGCCCAGTCGAAAATCATGTTCGCTCGCAGCATGCGTCGACGGGCGAGCATGAAAAAAAACTGCATGCGGACATTGCTCCCATGCGAGAATCGCAAGGGGGCGATGACCGCTTTGTTTTTTTTTTGTCACGCAAACCCCCCGGTTCGATTTAGGATTTTGTATTTGTGGCGCGGGCTCCGCCCGCGCCAAACACAAATCCCTAAACAAAACTGGGGGGGTTTGCGTGACAAAAAAAATGAAAACAAAGCGGTCATCGCTCCCTCGCGATCGAGCAAAAACACCCTTCTTTGGTTTCGGATAATTTTTTGCAAACGCAAAACTATTACCCTACTGCGCTTGGATTTCGACGAATGAGATGAACCATAATATTTTCGACAAAAAAAATTGAATTTCTAATTAACTAGGTACAATCTTTAATTCGACGTGGGTACGGCTCCGTAACTTTCATTTCGACGAAAATTTAGGGTCATTTTTTTGGATTTCGACGAAGACCGGTAGGACGAACCGCTCGATAGTGCAAACTGCCGCATTCGGGCATTCGAGCGATCGAGCGCTTGAGTGTTTGACTCGCCGTCGACACCCTCGGCCCGGTATTCGAAGGCGAGAGTTGACCAAACTCACCAAAAAAGAAGAAAGACAAGTAGTTGAGCCTAGCAATATAATAATTGTAGCTTAACCTGGTAATGAAAAAATGACTGACACCCTTTACATTCGACGAATGAATTACGGAAATAACTTGGTGAAACTAATATTTTGACTAAAACACCATTTTCGACGAATTTCGACCACTTAAAAAAAATTGATATCGAAATCAAAGAGCAGTAGGGTATTTTAACGCACAAACCGCAACCAAACCATGCCCCGAATTAGGTATGAGGTTTTAGGGATTTTTTTTGCGCGGGCTCCTGTTGGACCCCGCTACCGCGGGGCCTAGCAGGTTCCCTTTCAATGCTTGGGGAGTCTCGAAATCCCCTCAAACTCTAAAGAAACCTCCCGCTATTAGTATCACAAACCCTTCAACGAAGAGGTTTATGATACTAGCGAAGGGCGCGTATACCATGCGTCGTCAGCGCATGGCATGTGGTCTCGCCATGCATTTTTGTCTGTTTTGTTTGTTATTGGCGTGGCGGTAGCGGCGGCTGATGGGTAGTTACGTTATCTTTTGCCGGACGACGGGCGAATCAGTTTTACACTTCTACTATTCGGGTATCTCGTATAGTAACCCTTTTACATGTTTACATGAACATCCCACAGTTTGAGAGAGTTATTGTATTATGTAAATGAGGGTACATACTCTTGGCCTTTATAGTCAAATTGGCTTCGCTTGGTTACATTCCACAGACCAATTCGTGGGATGGGCGTGCTGTGAAAGTGAAATTCATCATTGTTGGATCGGAACACACCTGTGAAGATTAGGGGCCATGAGCTGGTGGGAGTATGTGTGGTGGCATGCATACGTGCTGTCGTACCTAAGAGGTTGTTGAGCCAGCTCAGTTGATGATGACATGCCAATAGGATTGCACCGCTCAACACTTTGACGGGCAGAACCATGGCAACTGCCATGAGAGCCTATCATGACCGATCTCGTTCACATGTGGCGGTCAGATTTTTGCAACTGCCGGTTGTGAAGGACGCGCAAGGGTAGGAGGTTGCATGCTCGAAATTAGATTGCAGGGGACAATGCTCACAACTCGCCACGGTTCGCCACACTAGGGTAGTTTGGCTAGTGGACGCAATGTCCTGCCGCTGTTGCTCAGCACTGGGTCCAGTGTCATTCAGTATCGCTTGCTTGTCGTCCACGCCGTGGCGGCAGCCACATCATGAACGACAAGCACGAAACCATGCCTCTACTGCAGTTGCGTTCTGCGTGACTGCAGCATGGTGGCACAAGTCGTAGACAAAACCGGCAAGTGAATTTAGGCAGTTAGGTGGGATGTATAACATGCCACAATTTGGACAAAATACCCACCGTTTCGGATGGCTTCTGAACTTGAGGCGTGGCGTCTGGCCACGCGACCAATTCCTGACGAGAACGGTCTGTCCACCTCTCTCGGTCCTGCTCCGCGATGGTATCCGGATAACCCTCCGTTGGATGACCCATCAAGCGTGTTTGATGATGTCATGTTTTGGTTGGAGCGGGATTCGAATGATGACTGGTTTCAGAGGAGGTTGGTCGAGTGGGACACCCTCCCACAGAATCAACCCCCTAATGAGCCACCCCATGCTTCGGGCTCTCCGGATATCCGGGAACCGGGCCCGGTTAAGTATTGCATGGGAGGGTGTTGCATCCAGTACCTCCAAAATGGATACCTCGGTAAGTGCTTTCTTGTTTCCCCGCAGTGTGTTGTGTTTTCTATACAAATCTGCATGGCGAACGGTTATACTTTTGTTCAACATGAAAATGTTGAACAGAGAACACGTGTCTTCTCATGTGTTCTCTTGGACACGTAACATGGACGACGAGCCATGTCACAATCCCAAGAAGCTCAAGGAGATAGAGATGAAATTGAAGAGGGCATGGTGTTCATCAATATGGATGCCGCTTGTGTCTTTTTTTACGACGACGCAGTAGACAACTGATTTGGTTTGAGTGGATCCGTAGTGTCTCGACGCATTTCCATGTCAGCGGTACTGACGCCAATACCAAGGGCTACACCTGGCTGTTTTGCACCTGCATTACCTGCAAATTCGGACAAATGACTGTGTCCTAGTACTCTGAAGTCCGTCATTGCATGCCAAGCATCAGGCGCGGGAATCCCGCGCACCATAATAGATGGGTGGTGCACAAGATTTTTGTTGTGTTTTAGCTCGATCCCACGGCTTCCATCGCAACTCTGCGACATATGCTCCATGAAAAAATCGGGGTCAGCAAACCAAAAAACACCCTCTACCGTGCCAAGTCACAAGCCCGAGAGACATTGATGGGTAAGAAGAGTGAGCCTGTTTCCATCGTACGTGGAAGAGGTACGTGAACATGGTTTACTTTCATTTTTTTGGGCTCTGCAACTTGCTGCCTTTTCTTTTGACACATGCATGTCTACGTTCTCCGTGTAGGTTGCTCGTGTTGATTTGGGTACACATGCCATGGCCCACAAAGACAAGAGCGGTACCTTACTCTGGGCCTTCGTCGCTCATGGAGCTATGAGAATCAAGTTTCAGCGCAGTCACCGAATTGTGAACATGGATGTAACATTATTGAAAAACGGTCACACGCAGGTCCTCTTGCTTGCATAGTTCTTTGATGCAAACGACCGTGCATTCCCCATGGCCTTGGCCCTAGCAACAATGGAGGACGAGAAGGAGCAGTATCTCTTCTATTCTCAGCTTGCTCATGCATATCCCACTACTGCAGAGGCTAGTTCTTGCATCATCACAAAGACGAAGAATGGACAGGAGAAGGCATTGCACAAGTACTTTTGTCTGGTGCTACACACACATTCTGCGCATGGCACAAATGTATCCTCACACTAAGTGCTCGACGAGTGCGAGAGGCAGATGGGGCTTAGTTTCTGGAGGCAGGGATGAATGGGGCTTATTGTTCCAAGGCAGGGGTGGATGATGCCTATTGTTCCTCGACAGGGGCGAATGGGGCTTACTGTTCCACGGTAGGGGCAGATGGAGCTTATTCTTCCAAGGGGGGGGGGGGTCAGACTTGTTTTCCAAAATGTGGGATGTATGGTCATTATACCCTTTTCCTATTAGGCAGGTGGATGCGGTGCATAAGCACACGCTCAACATGGGAGTATGTATCTTTCTCCTTGTTTCATTGCGTTGCTCTAATTGATGTCTTTTCAAGCAAATCTTTACCGTCTCTTGATCATTTCAAGCACCACCTGTCACGGTGTGTTTTGTGCTTTGTACCCTCTCACACAAAATGTTGCTTGAAGGGTTTCTCCATTCCCACAACAACCCTCCTATGATTCTCCACACTAAGGGCCTCGAAAGGCATCTCATGAGTGTGCATAGAGTTTTTTGGTACGGGTGTTCAATCCCATACACTCAGAATACTGGATAAAGCTACCATATCCATGGCTCTTGGATTTATAACCCCATATTCAGTACTTTGTTCAGTAAAATTGTGGTACCCACAGGTTGCAAAAAAATCAATGATGTATTTGAAAATATGTGTTGTGGTTGCAATGGTGACGCCATGTAAGTGGGACATAAGAGTGCAAACGTCATCGTTTTGGTCGAACAGCCGCAAACCCCTTTTTGACGGGTTTAGGACTATTTGAGGGGGGGGGGAGTTGTGTTAGGTTCGCATTGGGGATCGGAGATACCCCATGTGTTGAAAGGGGACCTGCTAAGCCCAATCACTGCAATAGGTGCTTGCGCAAAAGCAAGACCCTAGAACCCCAAAGTTATTTGACGAAGGGTTCGAAAGAGGTTTGCATGAAAAACAATGAGTGAGGGGAGGGGTGTAGGTAGCTTATGTTGCTGAGAACAGTACGACACCATGGATCGGGGAAAGATAGCTTTAGCTACAGACTATCCTAGAGCGGCTTATTGGGGCTGCAGCGTGGTTGGACTAGGCATGGCCCCGCACTTGTTGCTTTGCAGTCCTGCGCCCACTAGCTCCTCTGTGACTTGTGAGAGGAAAACTGAGTGCTGAGGAGTTAACACCAGAAGGGCAGAAAAAACTGAGAATGAATGGATTGGCAACTGAGAATTCAAGCAACTGAGAGACCCTTCAAAGATCTAGGCCTAGCTCAGCTTTGTGCAGCTTGTCACTCAAGTTACCAACCAATCAGGAAATTCCTCTTTACTCCTGGCATGTTGAGTTTTCTCGGTGCGCCCTGCTAGACAGTCGACAACCCAAAATCCGGACGTCGTCCGTTTTCACTGAAAAGTGGATCATGCCTAAATACTCACACTGTGAACACATTCATATGGTCAAAATCATCTAAAATAACAGCAAGGAGTTATGACTGCCCAAATCCAGGCAACGTCTAGGCTAGAATGACCCCGGCCATAACGGTGCCCAAAAAATCTGAAACTTGGATCCTAAGCAGAGCATGACGTTGCAAGTGCAACCGTGCAGTCAGATCTGGCACAGGACACGTGTAGGCAGTGTTTGCAGAGGTAGTGACTGCCAACGGTGTGATCGCTGAGGAGGCCGGCCGATGGAGCTAAGCACATCATACGCATGAGTGAAGCTGCTCTAGCAAATTGCGTGTAGACCTCAGCGTGTTTTGACTCCACCGAATGATGCTCCAGCAACGTCTCCTCTCGCCATCAGTCATCTGCACGCTGATGTACACAAGCGGGGAGGACACAATAGAGTACAACGAGAAGAGTGCCAAAAAAACACTCCCCTATGAATCACAGGTGTGGTGCACATGGACGGGCAGCGAGCACATCCATCAGACAGGCAAGACTCCCCTAGAACACGTAGATACGCAGGCACAAGCAGAGAGGGCAGCTCACGGACGCACATAGACCGAACTTACAGCCTTCTCGAACGAGTCGCGCTTCAGTGCCTTGGTCAAGAAGTCAGCCATGCGGTGCTATCTCAACCCATACAATGCTGACATTGGCATCGTACAACAATGAACACACAAAGTGATACTCAACATTTTTGTGCTTTGTGTGTGTCCGATGCAAGCCGTCATTGTCAGCGATAGCCATGGCACTCTCATTGTCACAATGCAACGTGACGGACACAATAGATTGACACAACTCAAACAAGAGAGGATGCAATCAAACTCTCTCAGATGCACCAGAACCAAGGGCCACATACATAGCCTTAGCAGTGCTGCATGTAATTCAGTCCTACTTGCCACTACACCAGGACACAATCGTGCTGCCGACAAGGAAGATCTAGCCAGTGCGGCTCTTGTTGTCCGGGTTGCCAGGCTAGTCACTGTCGGCATAACCCATTGCAACAATGGATGGCTATCGACGGTACATAAGGCCTCATCTTGGTGTTGAGAAGACATAGCATAGTACATAGATCGTCGTCTAAAAATGGAGGTGACGTGACTCATGGGAGAACTACGCCAGGAGGTTGACGGCAAGCGCGATGTGTGGGTGGCGCGTCGTCTCTAGGAACATTAGTATCCCGATAACTTGTAGATACGTCGTCACATCAACTGGCTCCTTCACAACGGCTGGGTTAGAGCAACATGGGTGAGGATGTGCTCGGCATGAGGGGCAGAACCTCGGAGAAGCGAGGGGATGTGTAGGATACCCTAGGAGCGGTCATGCTCCAACTCCATGCCTTGGAACTCTTGGGCACGTCGGAGGTCCTTCATCTTGTAGGCGGCTTGCAGCACGTCCTTGACGCGCCCGATGGTAGGTGTGTCTGATAACTTAGTGAGAAGGTTGTCAACGTAGACTAGGACAACCACAAAGGGGTGGCCTCTCGAGCTAATGAATTGTGCGAGGTCTACAATATTGCGAAGGAGACCGCCATGGAGAAGCGTGCGACTAATCACTTGGTTCCAACAACGAGGTGATTGCTCCAGGCCATAGAGGGCCTTCTGAAATCGCCAGACTCTGCCAGTGCGGTCGTTGAAGCTTGAGGGTTGCATCATGTGGAGTTCCTTGCCCTCACACGAGCCATGGGGAAAGGTGTTACTCACGTCCATTTGATGCAGTTCCCATCCGTGCTGGGCAACTAGACCAAGCAACAACCAGCTAGTGGAGAACCGGCTGACCAGAGCGAAGATCTGACCGTAGTTGGCCCCATGGACTTGAGCAAATCCCTTGGCTATGAGACAGGCCTTATACTTGTCCAAGGATTCATCGGACTTCCATTTACGTTGGAAGTCCCACTTGGCACCGATGGCCTTGGGCCGGGAGGGAGGTCGACGAGCTTCTAAACCTGATGATGCTGGATGGCAGCAAGCTCGTCGATGCATGTAGCCTCCCAGTGTGCAGCCTCGAGAGAAGCACGAGCCTCACGCACGGTGGCTGGGTCCTCTAGACATGTTGTGGAGCAGACAATGTGGGTGTATGCGTCCGGAGCCTCAGGTGGTATGCACGTGAGCATGGCCGTGACGGCATGTCGGTGCTTCTGATGAAGCATGACGTAGCCCAGTGTAGAGCCCGGGTGGAGATCGGTAATAACAACCAATGTGGCCAAGCCAAGCCGTGGGCCTTGGTGCCTTGGTCCCCACTCACAATCGTAGGACTGGTTCTGTCGGGAGGCACAGAGACTTGTAGGACGACAGGGGGCCGTGGCGCAAAAGGGCACGGTACGGTCTGTGTGCTCATTGACGGCCTGGGACGGAGACTACTGCCCGGGCCATGCATGTAGTGTGGCAGGACGGGGGGGGGGAGAGAGGGGGCGGCCACGAGCGAGTCGGTCGGTATCTCGGGCGCGTCCTGGGACGGCAAATCCTCTAAGATTGTGGTCCCAGAGGGTCCAACCGACGCGGATGTGGCAGACGGCCCGGAGGGACCTGCTGACGAGTACAGGGCTGTCGAGTCGGAGGGGCCAGCAGACNGGGGGGGGGGGGGGGGGGGGGGGGGGAGAGAGGGGGCGGCCACGAGCGAGTCGGTCGGTATCTCGGGCGCGTCCTGGGACGGCAAATCCTCTAAGATTGTGGTCCCAGAGGGTCCAACCGACGCGGATGTGGCAGACGGCCCGGAGGGACCTGCTGACGAGTACAGGGCTGTCGAGTCGGAGGGGCCAGCAGACGCAGACGAGGCGGTAAGCCTAGGGGGGCCAGCTGACGCTGACGGGGCTGCCGGCCTAGAGGTTCGAACCAACGCCGACAGGGCTGTCGCCCTGGAGGGGCCAGCTGACGAGGATGGGGATGCTGACCCGGAGGGGCTAACGGACGTGGACACGGCGGTTGGCCCGAGGGGGACCAGCTGACGCCGACGCGACGCTTGGCTCGGAGGGGCCAGCTAAAGCCGATGGGGTTGCAAGCTCAGAGGGGCTAGTGGACGCAAATGGGACAGCCAGCTCGGAGGGACCAACTGACGCCAATGGAGCTGCGGGCCCGGAGAAGCTAGTGGATGCGGACGAGGCTGCCGGCCCGGAGGAGCCAGCGGGTGCAGGCGGGGCTGCCGGCCTAGAGGGGTGAGTGGATGGAGGCGATTTGCCCCCAAAAGCAGCAGGACAAAGGACGGACTCGCCACTCTCCCACTCAATGGGAGGGACATCGAGAAGGCGGAGTAAACAAGGTCGCAAGAAAATAGTTCCTCAAAGAAGAGGGCATCCCGAGACTCGATCATGCAGCGTAGGGATGGATATCAGAAGCGCCAGGCTTTGGACCGACATGAGACGCCATGGAAGGTGGAGGGACGCCTACGGGGGGCAAGCTTGCCGCCCTGTTGTGGGACGGACAACCACACAATGGCAACACAACCCAAGACGAGAGTCTTGCTGAGGTCAGCTCGCTGACCACACCAGTACCCCTACGGCATGGACTGGCCGGGAAGGGATCCGTGGGGAATCTGGTTCCAGACCCACGTCATGTAGGCCATGGCCTCAAAGTAGAAACCATCGGAGAGACCAGTTTTGACCCGCATGGTACGCACGGCATCAGCCGTGGTGCGGTTCTACCGCTCAAAGACGCTGTTCTGGGCGGGCATGTAAGGTGCCGACATCTCATGATGGATCCCATTGGAGGCGAGGAAGATTGTGGTCTCTCCAATGAACTGACCACCATGATCACAATGAAAGCGGTAAAGAGGAAGACCATGCTTGCGTTCTGCACTGAGAAGCCAATCGCAAATGGTGGGAGCGATACCAATATTTTGACCAAGGCAGAAGACCTAGTGGTATCGGGAGTAGTCGTTGGTGAGGGTGAGGACATAACTGCCGTGTTCCCCGACAGACTCTGTGGGAAGCGGGCCCATGAGATCGGAGTGGATCAAGTCCAGAAAGGAAGACGCACGCAAGGAGGATAGGGGGTAAGTCGAGCGGTACATCTTTCCTTAAGCGAAGTCAATGCACTCATTGGAACACTTTAAGGGAAAGGAGGAGGGGTCAAGAGGGGTATGCTGGCTGGGTGTAGAGCATGCTATTGATGGCAGCCAAGTGCATGTGGCAAACGTGGCAGTGTAGAAGATGGGTGTGCTACGGAGAGAGTGCACTGGTGAAAAACACATGGGCCGTGTCGGCTGATGGGGAGAACAGACAAGGCACGTGCCACAGGTTGCCATGGGCGGTGGCGTGCAGGATGACACAACCGGATGGACGCAACGACACATTGCCAACACCACACGAGTGCAAGAATTCCATGCCCATGTGGTGAAGGACAGTGATGGACAAGAAGCTGAGCTCAAGACAAGGGACGAAGAGAACATTGGTCACAAAAATGTCCCAAGCGGGACCACAAAAACAAACGACGCTGATGCCGCGAACGGGTAACACTTGTTTAGAGCATGTCCAGACACTGGACACATCGACAAAGGGACCAAGCACACTTAAGGCCTCACGCGATGCCTTCATGTGATGCGTAGCCTCAAAGTCAA
Source organism: Penium margaritaceum (assembly GCA_023375785.1). NCBI lineage: Eukaryota > Viridiplantae > Streptophyta > Zygnematophyceae > Desmidiales > Peniaceae > Penium > Penium margaritaceum. Next base: position 15,515 of record SZWC01014529.1, read on the forward strand.
TGATCCTGGTCTCGGCTAGGTCCAAGACTGGTGTTGCCACGTCACTGATCGACACATGGCAGTGGGCGAGAGACGCAGACGCGGTGGACGAGGGCACAAACCAAGACTGCCAGTCATCCACCCAAGGGATGTCATCACAGAGAGGAGCGGGAGGGGAGGGCACGAGAGATGACGAGATGGACAAAGAAACATGATACGACTACAGATCAGTCTTTGTCATGTAGGACAGGCGAGGGGAATAGGATATGATTCAACTTGCACTTCCCTCAAGGGGAATGCGAGGCCGGTCGAGCTGGAGTGTGATGAACTGCTCTAACTGGTGGTCGTGCGTGGAGGGCCCGGTGGCGTAAACCGACTGCTGTGTGACGGCGCCGGTGCTTGGAAGGGAGGAGGACGGCACTAGTGTCGGAAAGAGAGGCGCTAATGGTTGTGGATGGTCCTGTTACAAGGCCGTTGACAATAGGACCAGTGCGACTGTCAGAGGAGTGGAGTTGTCGTAAGGGGTGGAGGCATCAGGGACGGCAACAACCATGGGAGTAGCGACAAGACGACGCTCACGCTGGAGACACATTGTGATGCGCGTCTCCTCTGTGGGGAGCAGGCATGTGTACCACCTGTGTCCCGACTGCCCACAGTTGTGGCAGACTACTCCGCTACCAGTGGACCCGGTTTGTTGCTGCTGTTCGCCCTTGCCCTTTTTGCCCCTGCGCTTCTTCTTACCAGATGACGAGGAGCCAGCGGACGCAGTTGCTGCGGGAGCGGTGACAGCCACAGAGGCAATGGCAGGGGAGGCAACGGCCTTCGTGCGCTGGATGCGTGACCCCAACCGAGCCTCCTCAATCTTGAGAATCGGCTCGTATGCCTTGGACATGCAGGTACTCTGGGCCACCATCGCGGTGAGGATGTCCTAGCTGTAGTGTACGAAGACGCCGGCAAACACGTCGGTGGTACCGTGCTTGATGGTAAGGAGTGCAGCTAGAGAGGGTGGAGCAGCGTTGCCCAAGCGATGGAGGATGTCCTGCGTCCATTGCGAGGAGAAGGTGACCGACTCAGTCTCCCCCATGTGCAGGGAGTTAAACTCCCTAAGGAGGCGGCTGGTCTTGGCTTCGATGGAGAGATGATGGGGGCGCATCAGGACGTTCCACGCGGTTGCGTGATCTGGAGTCTTGTCGGTAGTGAAGTCGCCAAGGAAGGGCTCGATGGCGAGGTGTGCGACCTGGGGTCCTCCGGCCGCATATCTCGCCAAAGTCATGGCAATGCAATGTGACAACGTGGCAACATGATGGACGCAACGGACTGACAGAACTTGGACAAAAGACAACACAACCAAACTCTCTCACACACGTCAAAACCAAGGGCTACATACTCAACCTCAACAAAGTTGCGTGCAATGCAGCCCTACTTGCCACCGTGCCAGGATACAGCCGTGCCGCCAACAAGCAAGATCCACGTAGTGCGGCTCTTGCCGTCCAAGCTGCCAGCCCAGTCATTGTCGGTATAGCCCACTGCAACAAGAGATGGCTGTCGATGGTACATAAGGACTCATGATAAAACTCAAAAGAAAACTTATTGCATACCCACTTTTATAAAAACATACGTATTGAACTGGTGTAGCGTTAATTGTTTCCCAACAGTGGTCGCGATACGCATGATTTGAGACGCTCCGGCACAGGAGACATTGTTTTATTTGTGTAATGTGAGTTCAGTGCTAATTTTGTGCCAAAACTGGCGAGGAGAAAATTTGGAGGTCCAAACAGTGGGTACAACGGAATTAGGCCGTTGGTTAGGTCGTTGGTTGGATCTGTGCCCTTAGTTGCGCACACGTGGATGAGACTACATGTATTCGCTTGCTTGTTTGTTCTAACTTAACTCTTACGTTTTATAAGCATATCTTTACCGTCTCTCAACGTAACTCAGTGTCGTCTGTTCCGTTGTAACACACATCGTGTCCCCTCTCACACAAAAAGCAGCTAAGAGGCTTATCACATTTCCTCAGCAGCCACCACCGTGCGCTCCATGATGCGTAACAGTGTTGCACGCAAGAGCTATAATCCAGGTCAATTACTTGCAGTGATGATGTGTGTGTGTGTGTGTGTGTGCGTGTGTATGTGTGTGTGTTCATGCATGCGTGTGTGCGTGCGTGTGTGTGCATGTGCGTGTGGACGTGTGCATGTGGACTTGTGCGTGTGGGTGTACGTGTGTGCGTGTGGGTGTGGGTGTGTGCGTGTGTGCGTATGTGCATGTGCGTGTGCGTGTGCGTGTGTGTGTGCATGTGCGTGTGCGTGTGCGCGTACGTATGTGTGTGCGTGTGCATGTGCGTGTGCATGTGCGTGTGCGTTGTGGTTTTCGTGCATCTCTCATTGTACTCTGTTATGTCCTCCTAGCTTGTGTACATCGTCGTGCAGATGACTGACGGCGAGACTTGACGCCGCTGGAGTGTCGCTCGGTGGAGCCGACGCACGCTGAGATCCACTCACCCGTCGCTGGAGCCTCCTCCCTCTGGCGATGCACTCAGCTCCATCGGCAGGCCTCCTCGGTGGTCGGGCTGCCGGCGGTCACTGCCACTGCAGATGCTGTCTGCATGCACCTAACGCTGTGTCTGGTTGTGGCATTGCATTTGCAGCATCATGCGGTGCATAGGGTCCATCTCACCTGCTGCATGGCCCTGTTTGGCATCGTTGACTGTCGTAGGCACTACCTGGGTTCGGGCAGCCATAACTCCTTTTTGCTATTTTTCTAGCTGATTCTGACTGCACGACTTCGTTCCTAGCGTTGGTGATGTGGTATGGTCCAGTTTTCAGGAAAAACAGACGACGCCCGGGTTTTGGGCTGTCGGGCGTCTGGCAGGGCTCACGGAGAAAACCCTACCTGCCAGAAAACAGGTCTAGCACTATTTTTTGATTGGCTGGTTAGCTGAGTAACAAGTTCTACACTAGTGGGGGGAGCTAGAACTTGGAGGGGTCTCCCATTGTTGCTCATTCTTCATTCCTAATCAGTCACTTTCAGTTTTCAGCTGCTTTCTGGCGCTAACACTTGCACCCGCGTTTCTGAGAAACAAACCCAGAGGTTCGCAACTTAGACTCTAGTGCAGCCAGCTGAGGGGGCAGCAAACTTAAGCAACGAGCGTGGAAGCCCGCATGCTGCATCAACAACGCTGCTGCCCCAACCTGCTGCTTAGGTGTTCTAGATTGGTATGAGAGCCAGAGCATAGCAGTAGCAGTAGAAGACTGGCGTATAGGTGCCAGACAACGCCGGTGGACCCGCATACACGCTAGTGCAGGGGAAATGCTGCCGGATTTTTTCCAAGAGCATTGACCCGCCTGGTGGCGGCGTCAGATTTTTTCCATGGCCACTGGGCCAGGGGAAATGCTGCCAAAAACTTTCGGCACCGCTGACCCCCACGGGTGACGCGAGGAGGTGAGCAGCAGACCGCGTCCAACACCTGCAGGCGACGACGCACGCTACAACGTCACCCAGGTGCAGTGTCTGGCACCAGCACACAGTAGCAGTAGTCTGTAGTAGCGGCAGCCGCAGGCAACGGCAGCAAGCAGTGGCAATAGTAGCCACAATAGCTGCGTGCAACAGCAGCAGCAGGCAAAAGCAGCAGATCGCAGCAGCCCACAGCAGCAGCTGGAAGCAACAGCAGCCTGCAGCAGCAGGCCGCAGCAGCAACAGCCCACAGCAGCAGCGAGCAGCAACGGGAGCAAGCAGCAGCTGCAGCAGCATGTAACTGTAGCAGCAGGCTGCACTAGCAGCCGCAGCGAGCCGTAACAGTAGTCAGCTGTAGCAACGGCTGCAGCAAGTAGCTGCCAACAGCGACTACTGCTGCTTGCTGCTCATAGCAAGCAAGCATGAGCAGCAGCCCGCTGTTGCCAATGAGCAGCAGCTCGCTACTAGCGAGCAGCAGCTTGCTGCCAGCGAGCAGCAGCTTGCTGCCAGCGAGCAGCAGCTTGCTGCCAGTGAGCAGCAACCCACTGCTCGCACCTAACAGGAGCAGTAGCAGCCACAGCAACAGCAGCAGCCCGCTGCTCGCAGCAGGAGCTGCAGCAGCCGTAGTAGCAGCAGCAGCAACAGCTGCAACAGTAGCAGTAACAGCAGCAGCAACTGTAGGTGTAGCAGCAGAAGCAGAAGCAGTAGCAGCACCAACTGTAGCAGCAGCAGCAGCCGCACCAACAGTAGCAGCAGTAGTAGTAGTAGCAGCTACAACAGCAACAGTAGTAGCAGCAGCAACAGTAGCTACAGCAGCGGCCCCAACAACCGTTTCTGTTAACATCAGCATCCCGCTAGTGACGTCACTACTGACGTCACTGCTGACATCATTAACTGAAAACAAACCAAAAAAAGGGGGGCAAGGGAAGGGGGAAGTAAACCTAAGGGTGGACAAGACGTCCACCGCCCTCAGCTGACGTGACTACTAACGTTAACATCACAAAAAGAAAAACAAAGGGGCATCAGACCATGGCTGGTAGCCCCACTAGGGAGGGGTCCTCCTTTGTTGGGAGGACCCCCACCCCCCTCTTTTGTAGCAGCTACAGCAATAGTAGCAGCAGAAATAGTAGTAGCAGCAGTAGCAGCAACAGCAGCAGCAGTAGCAACAACAGCATCAGCAGCAGCAGGAGCAGCAGGAGTAGTAGGAGCAGCATGAGCAACAAGAGCAGCAGCAACAACATGAGTAGCAGTAACAGCAGCAGCAGCAGGAGCAGCAAAAGCAGTAGCAGCAGCAGTAGCAGGAGTAGCAGCAGCAGTAGCTGTAGTGGTACCAGCCCTCTGGTGTCGTCGACGACAACCTTGACCCCCTCGCTGCTCTTCAACGACAGCTTATCGCCCTGATGTAGCAGCTTGCGGCATTGCAGCCGTTGGTCTCTTAGACTGCCACCAGTGCGCCGCCATCCTTCACCTCTCCAGGGCACGCCAGCCCAGCTGTCCTGCTCCCACGCATTACCTGGTGCAGCAGCAGACTCGGCGCCAGCGGCAGAGAGTGACTTTCGTCCTTGGCCCCACTCTGGGTGCCAGCTGCAGGCAAAAGGACTTTGAGACGCCGCCGCCGCCGCTTCAGGCCGGCGAGAAGTTTTGGAGCTGGGAGCTCAGCTTCCGGATCTGGGCACAGGGTGAGGGCCTGTGGGCATACTACACCCTGCCGTATGACGCCACCCTGGCTGACCAGTTATATGACGCTGGTCGTGCCGCCCGTGCTCTAGTCCATGTCGCCCCTATGGCTTCCCGCCTTGCCTTTGTGCCCTTCTTAGGCGACTTTACCACTGGCGCCACACCGGACCCTGCAGCCGCGTGGCACATCTTCACTCGTCCCCATCGTCTGTCCAGCGAGGCTGAGACCAGCCGCCTGCTGCCGGAGTTCAAGTCCATGCACATGGGGGAGACCGAAGCGGTCACCTCCTACTGGCAGCAGGTGGAGGACATCGTTCGTCGCCTCGAGACCTCTGCCCCACCCCCTCTGGCCGCGCTCCTCACCATCAAGCACGGTGCCACCGAAGCGTACGCGAACGTCTTCGTCCATTAATCTCACGACGTCCTCTCCACCATGGCGGCCCAGGGCACCCTCATGCCCTGGGCATACGAGCTCTTCCTATGGATTGAGGAAGCTCGTCTAGAGTCCCGTCTCCAGTGCACAGAGGCCCTCGCCTCCCCTGCCGTCGCCTCCTTGGCCGTCGCTTCCCCCGTCGTAGCCACCTCATCGTCGTCGAGAAAGAAGAAGCATCGAAACAAGAAAGGGAAGGGTCCACAACAGCAGTAGCAACGACCGTCGACCGGGTTTTGCGGTGGAGCTTTGGTCTGCCACAACTGTGGCCAGCCTGGGCACGGGTGCTACACGTGCCCTCTACCGACGGAAGAGGCACGCGTCATCGCCACTATGCGTCACCAGCGGGAGCTTCGTCTTGCCACTGCCACCGTCGCTGTCGCCGACTCTAACACTTCGACCTCATCCAGCAGCTCAACCACTCCGGTTGCTTCGCTAGTCCAACCAACACCACACCGCAACAGTCCGCGCTGGCAGAGTCCTCCTTCTACCCAGGCTCCGGCGCCATCACCTCGCACTCCGTCTACACCCCCAGGTCGTCCTCCCGTGAGCGTCAGTTGGAGCACTTCATCTCGCTCCAGCTCGGCCTGCCTCGCCCTCCTCCCAAGGGAAGTGCGAGTTGCATCCCTTCCTGCTCTCCTAACCAGCCTTGCATGACTAAGACTGAGCTACGGTCGTGTCCCATTGCCTCGTCTTTCTCGTCGTCTCCCATGGCCTCCACTATCCCTTCCCATGACGACGTTGCATGGCTTGACAATTGGCAGTCTCGGTTTGCGCCTCCTTCCACCGTGTCCGCGTCCCTTGCTTGTTGCCATGTGACCGTTAGCGATCTGGCGATCCCGGTCCACGACCCTTCCGAGACCTGGATCATCGACTCCGGGGCCACGCATCACATGACAGCCTATCGTGAGGCCTTTAGTATGCTCGGTCCTGTTGGTGATGTCTCCGGTGTCCGGATAGGCTCCGGACAGGTGCTGCCTGTCCGTGGTGTTGGCGTCGTTCGTTTCCACGGTCCTTCCGGTGACATTTTTCTGACCGATGTCCTCTTTGTTCTTGGTCTCGAGCTCAGCCTCTTGTCCGTCACTGCCCTCGACCGCATGAGCATGGACGTTGTGCACTCGCGTGGTGTTGGCACTGTGTCGCTGCGTCCGTCTGGTCTTGTCGTACTGCACGCCACAGCCCGTGGCAACATGCGGCATGTACCTCGCCTCTCCTCCTCTCCTTCCGTCTCCTCCCCATGTGTTTGTCACCATTACGCTTTCTCCTCAGCACACTCGCCTCTTGCACCGCCGCCTCTGCCACGTTCACTCTGTCGCCGTAGATAGCATGCTCCGCACCCAGCCGGCCAAGGGCCTTGACCCGGAGACTTTCCCCCTCCCGTGCCCCACTGAGTGCATTGATTGCGCTCAGGGGAAAATGCACCGGTCCATGTACCCTTTGTCTTCCTCTCGTGCGTTCGCCCCTCTCGACCTTGTCCATTCCGATGTCATGGGCCCTCTCCTCACCAAGTCCGTTGGCGAACACGACCGCTGTGTCCTCACCCTCACTGAGGACTATTCTCGCTGCCGCTGGGTCTTTTGCCTTCGGCTGAAGAGCGATGTCGCCCGAGCCATCCAGGACTGGCTTGTCCTCGCAGAGCGCGAGTGTGGCCGCTCTCTTCGCCGCTTTCACTCCGATCGCAGCGGTGAGTACATGGGTGAGGCCACGACCTTTCTCGTCTCCCGCGGGATCCACCATGAGACATCCGCGGCCTATACGCCCGCCCAAATCGATGTCTCCGAACGATGGAACCGTATCATGGCCGATGCCGTCCGCACCATGCGGGTCGAGTCCGGTCTTTCCGATGGCTCCTATCTTAAAGCCATGGCTTACATGACCTGGATCTGGAACCGAATTCCCCACGGTCCCCTTCCCCGCCAGTCCACACCGTACCAGCATTGGTGCGGTTAGCGAGTTGACCTCCGCTCGGCTCGCGTCTGGAGCTGCGTCGCCATTGTGTGGCTGCCCGTCCCGCAGCAGGGCGGCAAGCTCGCCCCCTGCGGACGTCCCTGCACCTTCCTTGGGGTCTCTCGTCAGTCCAAGGCTTGGCGGGTCTGGGATCCCTCTCGGCACTGCATCGTCCAGTCTTGGGATCCCATCTTCTTCGAGGACCTTTTTCCTCGCGACCTCATTTGTTCCGGCTCGTCTGTGTCTATCCCGTCACGTGGGGGAGTGGTATGTCCGTCCTCCGTCCTGCCGCATCCGGGTGACACATCCCTTAGTCCCTACGGGCCGGCAGCCCCAGTCGTGTCCATTGGTCCCTCTGAGCCGGCAGACCGAGTCGCATCCACTGGTCCCTCCGGGCCAGCAGCCCCTGTCGCGTCCGCCGGTCCCTGCGGGCCGACAGCCCTAGTCGTGTCCACTAGTCCCTCTAGGCCGGTAGACCCAGTTGCGTCCGCTGGTCCCTCCGGGCCAACAGCCCCAGTTGCGTCCCCTGGTCCCTCCGGGCCAGCAGCCCCAGTCGTGTCCGCTAGTCCCTCTGGGCCGGCAGCCCCAGTCGTGTCCACTAGTCCCTCTGAGCCGGCAAATCCAGTCGCGTCCGCTGGTCCCTCTGGGCAGGCAGCCCCAATTGTGCCCCCTGGTCCCTTCGGGCCGGGAGCCCCAGTCGCGTCCGCTGGTCCCTCCGGGCCGGCAGCCCCAATTGCGTCTGCTGGCCCCTCTGGGCTAGCAGCTCCCGACGCGCCCGCTTGCCCGGAGGGGCCAGCAGCCCCAGTCGCATTCGCCGGCCCCTCCGGGCGAGCAACCCCATCCGCCTCCATCGGCCCGTCGGACTCAGTGCCATCGCCTGCCCTGCCACAATACACATGTGACCCACGCGGCAGCCTCCGACCCAGACCGTCGGTGAGCGTGCAGACCGTCCCACTGCGCTCCGTGGCACCTCGACCCCCCGTGGCCCCACGTGTCTCCTTCACTCCCACGGTTGTGACTGGGGACCCTGGCACCAAGGCCCTCGGCTTGACCACTCGGCCATCATTGCAGACCTTCACCCGGGGTCCGCACTGGGCTACGCCATGCTTCATCACGAGCATCGGTACGCTGACGTGGCTGCACTCGCGCGCATCCCACCAGGGGTTGAGATGCACACGCTCTCTCAGTTCGCTCCACAGCATGCCCGGAGGACCCAGCCACCCTGCACGAGGCACGAGCCTCTCCTGAGGCCGCACACTGGGATGCTGCCTACGTCGATGAGCTCGCCGCTATCCGACATCACCATGTATACGGCCTTGTTGATCTTCCTCCAGGTCGAAAGGCCATCGGCGCCAAGTGGGTCTTTTGGCGCAAGTGGAAGCCCGACGGGTCCTTGGACAAGTACAAGGCCCGCGTTCCAGCCAAGGGGTTTTCCCACATTCCTGGGGTCGACTACGACCAGATCTTTGCCCCAGTTGGCCGGTTCTCCACTAGTTGGACGCTCCTCAGCCTGGTTGCCGAGCATGGGTGGGAGCTGCATCAGATGGATGTGAGCAAGGCCTTTCTCCATGGTTCACTGGAGGGTGAGGAGCTCTACATAGTGCACTCCCTAGGCTTTGACGATGGCACCAGGAGAGTATGGCGACTGCGTAAGGCCCTGTATGGCGCGAAACAGTCGCCTCGGTGTTGGAACCAAGAAATCAGCAGCACGCTCCGTCGTAGCGGACTCTAGCGTAGCACCGCTGATCCCGCACTGTTTGTCAGTCCGCGAGGCCAGACTTTCGCCATTGTTCTGGTTTACGTTGACGATCTCCTCATTTTGTCGCCAGATACGGCTGCCATCCAGCGTGTCAAGGACTTGCTGCACAGCGCCTACCAGATGAAGGATCTCAGATCTGCCAGAGTCTTCTTGGGCATGGAGCTTGAGCATGATCGCTCCCAGGGCATCTTGCACATCCACCAGGCTGCCTATGAACAGGCGTTGTCTACCCGCTTTGCAGAGGACCTGCCACTCGTGCCAAGCGCATCCTCACCCATGTCACCCGATGCTCAGGTGAAGCTGAAGAGTCCTGACCCAGCTATTGTGGGGGAGCCAGTTGATGTGACCACGTTCCTGCGAGTCATTGGGTCACTCATGTTCCTGGCGACGACGACGCGCCCAGACATCGCGTTCGCCGTCAACCTCCTGGCCCGATTTTCTCAGGAGCCGCGTCACCTCCACTACGAGGCTGCGATCCAAGTACTGCGCTATGTCGTCTCGACTCCTCAGCGAGGTCTCATGTTCCGCCGTCAGCCGTCTGTTGTCGCGGTGGGCTACATCGACAGTGATAGGGCCGGCAATCCGGACGGTAAGAGTCGCACGGGCTGGATCTTTCTGATTGGCGACACAACTGTGTCCTGGCGCAGTGGCAAGCAGGGGTGCATTGCACGCAGCATTGCTGAGGCTGAGTACGTAGCTCTTGGCTCATTCGCATGCGAGAGTGTGTGGTTGCGTCGTCTGTTGTCCGAGTTATGTCAGTCTGTCGCATCCATCACATTGCATTGTGACAATGAGAGTGCCATGGCCATCGCCGACAATGACGGCGTGCATCACACATATACAAAGCACATCAACGTTGAGTATCACTATGTGCGTTCGTTGTTGCATGGCGGCAGCACCAGCATCGTGTGGGTTGAGACAGCATGGCAGTTGGCTGACTTCTTGATCAAGGCGCTGAAGCGCGACTCGTTCAAGAAGGCTGTGAGTTCAATCGGCATGCGTCCGTGAGTGACTCTCTCTGTCCCTGCTTGCGTTTTTGCTTGGCATGGGGGAGTTTGGTCATTGACTGTGTCTCTGCCCGCACATGTGCACTACACCTGTGAGTCATGGGGGAGTGTTGGTTTTCGTGCATCTCTCATTGTACTCTGTTGTGTCCGCCCGGCTTGTGTACATCGGCGTGCAGATGACTGACGGCGAGACTTGACGCCGCTGGAGTGTCGCTCGGTGGAGCCGACGCACGCTGAGACCCACCCACCCGTTGCTGGAGCCTCCTCCCTCTGGCGATGCGCTTAGCTCCATCGGCAGGCCTTCTCTGTGATTGGGCAATCGGCGGTTACTGCCACTGCAGATGCTGTCTGCATGCACCTAGCGCTGTGTCTAGTTGTGGCATTGCATCTGCAGCAACATACAGTGCATATGGTCTATGTCACCTGCTGTATGGCTCTGTTTGGCATCGTTGACTGTCGTAGGTACTGCCTGGGTTCAAGCAGCCAGAACTCCTTGTTGTTATTTATCTAGCTGATTTTGACCGCACGACTGCGTTTGCAGCGTCCGTGTTATGGTATGGTCTTGTTTTCAGGCAAAACGGACGACGCCCCGGTTTTGGGCTGTCGGGCGTCTGGCAGGGCTCACCGAGAAAACCCTGCATGCCGGAAAATAGGTCGAGCACTATTTTTTGATTGACTGGTTAGCTGAGTAACAAGTTCCACACTAGTGGGGGGGGCTAGAACTTGGAGGGGTCTCCCATTGTTGCTCATTCTTCATTCCTAATCAGTCACTTTCAGTTTTCAGCTGCTTTCTGGTGTTACATTGGCGCGCGCGTTTCTGAGTAACAAACCCAGAGCTTCCAGACTTCGACTCTAGAGCAGCCGGCTGAGGGGGCAGCAGACTTAAGCAACGAGCGTGGAAGCCTGCACGGTGATCAACAACGTTGCTCCCCCAACCTGCTGCCTAGGTTTTCTAGCTTGCGTGTGCGTGTGCGTGTGCGTGTACGTGTGCGTGTGCGTGTGCGTGTGCGTGTGCGTATGCGTGTG
>SZWC01014529.1:42121-69674 GCA_023375785.1 Penium margaritaceum
CGTACAAGATGAAAGACTTAGGGCCAGCCCGAGTCTTCTTGGGCATGGAGCTTGAGCGCGATCGTTCTCGCCGCACGCTTCATGTTCACCAGGCTGCGTATGTTCGTAGCCTGGGGGAGCGATTCGCCTCCCAGCTTGAGTCCACTCCCACAGCGTCGACACCCATGACCCCAGCAGGACAGAGGCTGCTGAAGACAATGGATGTGTCTAAGCTGGGGGAGACAGTCGACGTGACAGACTATCTTCGAGTCATTGGGTCACTGATGTATCTGGCTACGACGACCAGGGCAGATGTAGCCTTCTCGGTGAACTTCCTTGCTCAGTTCTCACAGACCCCAAGGGCACGACACATGGAGGCAGCACTGCGTGTCGTCAGGTATGCTCTCTCCACTGCACGCACCGGACTGTGCTATCGAGCACAGCCGTCGGTTGTGGTGGATGGATACACAGACAGCGACTGGGCACATGACACCGACGCTCGAAGTCGTACAGGTTACATCTTCCTCGTTGGAGGGACTGCCGTGTCATGGAAGAGTGGTAAGCAAGGTTGCGTGGCACGCAGCTCCAGTGAGGCTGAGTATGTTGCACTAGGTGCGGGTACCTGCGAGAGTGTGTGGCTATGTCGCTTGCTTCAGCAACTTCGCGTTCCCATTCGCTGCATCACCCTGCGTTGTGACAACCAGAGCACCAAGGCCATTGCCGAGCACGATGGTATGCATCACACACGCACGAAACACATCAATGTTGAGCATCATTTTGTGCGTGAGCGCATTGCTGCAGGTGATGTCCAGATCGTCTGGGTCGACACACGACAACAGAGAGCTGACTTCCTCACGAAGGCACTCAGCAGTAACGTCTTCAAGGCAGCTGTGCACGCTGTTGGGTTGTTGTGTTCGCGTGTCGATCCTGGGTGAATGGTTGTCCCATGTTTTCGTACAGTTACGTCTCATGCCTCGTGACGCTCGTGTCAGTTGGTGTTTGTTTGCGTCGGCTGTGGGTCATGGGGGAGTGTTGGTTTATGTGCCACAGACATGTTGTGACCTCTGGCCTAGCTGCATACTCCTCACACGGACGCAGGTGACTGATGCTGGAGGGACATCGGTGCTCACGCTGTACCTCAATTGGTCGGAACTCGTGGGGGTTCTGAGAAGCTAATCCCGAGTCGCTCGCAGAATTGAGCGTTTCCCCTACCACAGCATCTCATAATATAAGTGTTTCGCGACACTAGGGTCTCTAGTGGTTTTTTGGCCTGAGAAAGAAGGGATTGTGGCCGGGTTGTCTTCTCGGCCGAGACTTGCATGTCCTTGAATATTAATGTGGAAACAGGTTCAGGTTCCACCCTAGCTCGGCATGAGTGAGAGCGAGGGTGGGCTCGCTGCTCGCTCGCTCGTCACCTCGCCAGCAGCTTAGGTCCCCGTCGAACACCTCTGTTTTCTGTTACTGAGCCACTTGTGTTTTTTTTTTCTCCCTCGAAAACTGCCGCCGTTCATGGCGCTTAGTCTCTTGCATGCTCAGTCCGTGCTTCCCTCGACCCTCACTCCCTCTCCTACTGGGATCCTCTATCCTCACGCCTGCGCCTGCGCCTGCGCGCGCGCGCGCGCGCGCGCGCGCGCGCGCGCGCGCGCGCGCGCGCGCGCGCGCGCGCGCGCGCGCGCGCGCGCGCGCGCGCGCGCGCGCGCGCGCGCGCGCGCGCGCGCGCGCGCGCGCGCGCGCGCGCGCGCGCGCGCGCGCGCGCGCGCGCGCGCGCGCGCGCGCGCGCGCGCGCGCGCGCGCGCGCGCGCGCGCGCGCGCGCGCGCGCGCGCGCGCGCGCGCGCGCGCGCGCGCGCGCGCGCGCGCGCGCGCGCGCGCGCGCGCGCGCGCGCGCGCGCGCGCGCGCGCGCGCGCGCGCGCGCGCGCGCGCGCGCGCGCGCGCGCGCGCGCGCGCGCGCGCGCGCGCGCGCGCGCGCGCGCGCGCGCGCGCGCGCGCGCGCGCGCGCGCGCGCGCGCGCGCGCGCGCGCGCGCGCGCGCGCGCGCGCGCGCGCGCGCGCGCGCGCGCGCGCGCGCGCGCGCGCGCGCGCGCGCGCGCGCGCGCGCGCGCGCGCGCGCGCGCGCGCGCGCGCGCGCGCGCGCGCGCGCGCGCGCGCGCGCGCGCGCGCGCGCGCGCGCGCGCGCGCGCGCGCGCGCGCGCGCGCGCGCGCGTGCGTGCGTGCGTGCGTGTGTGTGTGTGTGTGTGTGTGTGTGTGTGTGCACTCGCGCGCGTGCGCGCGCGAGTAGGGTCAAGAGGTCACTTGCGTGTGTTACACCCATAACAAACAAGGGGACGGGGGTTTTGCATTGATTTCTGTTGAAACCTGACAAAGGTGTTTTCGCACACTTTCAGTCTCGCGAGGGAGCAAGTGTTGCAATTGAGCGACCATCACCCTCCACACAATCATTGATCGGCCACACTTGTCACTGATTGAGGATGGTAAGCGAACCCGAAGTCACCTTTGTTTTCCAGACTGCCACACATGGGATGCTTGTGTTCCAACTTATGGACATGGCAGCCACAAGCCTTCGTCTGGTTGGAGAACAACCCTCTAGGTAGCTGACTTCCATTTGTACATTACATGCCAACTGACACCACACTATGAGCCATTGTTCATGTTGTTTGTCTGCCAACTTTCACCCCTTATTACAGAGAGAAAATACAGTTGACAGTAAAACCAACTGTTTCTACACTGTGATGTGCCCACAATGCTCCCTATCATGTGAGGTTTGCGAAGCATCCCATCAGGACAGCACGCCCATGGCGTTACCATGTTGCCTCCGTGGAACCTTCTGAAAATGCAACAATGAGTCAGAGATAACCAGCATCGGGAAGGCAAAGTTGGCAAACATGGAATGTTGAGAACCAGACTCTGTCATTGTATGTCGCGCAAGCCCAAGCTCTGGCCCACTAATGGTCACCGCAAGGCCAAAATCACAGACGATTACAATTCCAGGGGTGTGAACACAGGCACACCGAGTGCAACTGATAAGGGTACTCATCAATGGCAAGTGGCATGGGCACACATCAAGGGCAGCTGGTATCAAAACGGACGGGAAAAGTGTTTACTTCAGGGCAGTAAGCCAGCGCAACTCCATGTGCCACACCCCTTGATGCTGACTCCTTATGCACAGCCCAGACACTGGCATATGACTCCAATGGCCGATCCATGGCCATGCACTCACTGGCCAATCCGTACCACAATTACATCTCTCAACGGCCATAGCCCGAACTACCACCATAGTCACTGCTGCCACCAAAGCGACCATATGAAGTGCCTGGGTTCTGCCGGCCCACGTCATATGTCGGCGGAGCAGCTGTGTACACATCACCCAATCCCGAGCCAGACACCATACGTGTGTCCGTCACATATGCCACCTGCCCCCCTGCACTGCTGATCAGCGACCCTGCGGGCACATAGCCAACCTCCAGTCCTCCCGAGTACGTAGCTGTGGAACCGAGCCCCGTCACACCTCCAGTGCTGTACATGAGGCTTGTGCTTGCAGGGGCGAATGCCTGCCCCCCGCCAACCACCATCTGAGGCGCATCGTCCATGACCCGGCTGCCGGCGGCCATGTACCGAGGAGGTGGGGGGCCCTGGTCCTTGTGATAGTTGCCTCCCCCGCCTCCCTGCCCACCGCCGCCGCCCATGTCACGGCGATCACGGTCAAACCTGTCACCGCCTCCCATGCCCTGCCCTCCACCACTTTGCCTGAATCCGCCGCCACCACGGCCGCCGCTGCTGTAGCCACCCCCGCCACGGCCCAAGATGGACCTTGAGCCCATGCCACCTCCACGTCCACCGGGACGGTATGTCTGACCAGGCCCGCTGCTGCTGCCAGGGCGGTCGCGCGGACTGTACCCACCCATCCCTCCTGCCGCGCGCGGGCGCTTCATGCGGTCCTCCATTCCTGCTGCCACAGCAAGGGGTCTCTTGCCTGAACCCCTCGTGTCCATGCCTCCCTCAAGCTCTCGCATGCGACGCTTAATCTGGTCTGTGTTGAACACCTTGCCCAGCTTGCACATCTCAATCGTACGCATTGTGGCCTTGAGTGCCGCCAGCTCCTTGGACCGTGCGTCATTCTGCAGACCAAGCAGGTTGGGATCACTGCTTAAGACAATGCCTCTGTCCCTTGCAATTGCAAGCACACCTGCGTCTTTATCTCCCCACATTGAAAAAATGTGGAAAGCAAGAGAGCAGCAGAGGGCCAAGAGAAAAGTGGAGACCTGCAGGCTTACGAAGGGGGAGGGACAGGGCTGGAGGAGGCGAAGTGGGACGGGTTACAGAGGAACGGGGGTAGGAAAAGGAGCATAAAAGAAGGGGCCCGGAAGGGCAGGAGGGGAGTGGGGAAGTTGCAAGAGGAGCAGGGAGAGGACAGGACAGGGGCAACTCCCCATTCGCCTTTAGCCGCAGCTGCTGCTAGAGCAGGGGCAGGAGACCGAACCATGAAAGACACCGACCTCGCCTTGGGGTCCCTTCTTCTTCTTCTGAATGTCCTGCACCGTGGCGCGGATTTCGCGCATGTTGCGGCGCAGAAGGTTCTCAGGGTCATAGTCTTTCAGCACCTTGGCATTGTACGCCAGCACGATCGCGTCCAGAAACTGGTTCTGCTCAATCAGCTTCTGCACAATGGCTGCACGTCGCGAGGCACAACAGACACACCACACGGTTGCACGCAACGAGGTCCTGAATGCTCCTACATTGAACCCACACGTACACACTGGAGGCAGAAGTCATCTGCCGCACCAAGGCTGCACCAATCTGCATCACCATGGACTTCCATGGACCAGGTTTTCATCACGAGGTCAGGTCCACAAGCAGCCTGAATAGGCAATCAGACACTTGGATCCAACCAGTTCTCTGCTCCGTTCGCATGTTGGTACTCATTTGAGCTGAATCAGCCCTCTACACGCCCTGAAGGCATGTGGTCGACTCATCTGCGTGCACTTGGCAGCAGCAAACACTTTCAGGCTGCCATGCCAACAGTCAATTCCACAGCAGCACGTGGGAGGGGCTCAGTCCAGAAGACTGAATGCAGCTAGACGCCACGCTAGCGTTGATGTGCCATGGGAGAGGGCGGCAGGTCGCCATGGGAAGAAAACACCTCAGCAGGTAGTGAAAATGGGTCCAGGAGACGTGGTCAGATCCTCAAACGAGGGCGATGGGGATCAATAGAGCGCGTCGGGCTACAACCTCTTCACTACTGAGCTCCCACAGTCAATGAAACACAGCAGCGGTTGCAGGAAAGTATGAGAGCATCATGAAGCTCAACTACAAAAGCGGCGCTCAGGGCCCACGTGTATGCACGCGCAGAGCACGCGGATGAGCAGAGAGCTTGTCAGTCTCGAATTCCACGTCAGGACGCCACAGGTTCGTCGCTCAAGTGGAGCTGGAAAACAGTAAGACATGCATCAGACTTGGCATGAGTCCCATGTATCAAGGTAGGAGGACGGGGAAGAGGAGGAGGTGGGCTCTTGCTTTTAAGCAAACAGAGCATGTAGCAGGCGCATGCGTGCAGTCATGCGGTCAGAGGAGTGAGTTGGAACCAGGAGACGGGTGTGAAGAGAATACGAGTAGGCTTCTTGACGGGAAAGAGAGAGGAGACCGTGTCCTCTTGAATGGCGACAAAGACGACTGGCGTGAAGGCACAGCCCAAAAATAGACACCTTGTGCCACACCCCACCTGGGATCTTCTCACTCAGACCGAGTGCCTTGCACATGTCAAACGCGCCCTTGCGGCGTGCAACCGCCATGACAGATCTGACCAAGTCCTCCACGTCAAACTGCTTGCCGATCTGAAACACCGCCATGATGCGCAGCAAGATCCACACATCCAGATTGGCGCTGCCGGTGGGCGTGATTCCTGACTCGATCCAACGATCGCAGAGGGCCTTGGCCTCGCTCTGCACGGAGGCGGCCACGACCGGGTTGGGCCTCCCGGCCGCCTTCGCCTCCGCCACGAGCGCATCCTCCAGCGCGTCGAGCAGCAGCATGCACGCGCGGGCCTGAACCGGATCGACGGGCTCCCGCCGCTTCTCCTGCTTCGCGAACGCCGCGGGCTTGTACAGCCCGACGGCGCGCAGCACGAGCTTGGGGCCGTCCAGAGCCATACCAAGGCCGGCGGCCACTTCACGCCTCAACCTCGCCGCATCACGCCGATTCTGGGTGACGTAGCGCCTTAGCGCGTCCGCATCCATGGCCTGCATGACGCCCTTGAGCTCCTCGCTCGCCTGCACCTTGTCGCCCTCCTCTTCCACGCCCGCCCCATTCTCGCCTGCCGCGTCTTCGTCGTCCTCACCCACTGCAACAGCCGCTGCATCAGAGTCGTCCTCTTTTTGAGGCGCAGAGCCGGATGAGGCTTTGGCAGCTGCGTCGTCCTCTGCCTTGGGCTCATCGGCGGTCTTCTTCAGTTCGTCTGCCGCAGCTGCTGCTTCCGCTGCCGCATGAGAAGCAGCAGCAGCGGGAGCTTCAGCCGTGCCCTTGTCAGCTTTGGTCTCCGTCTTCTTCNCTTGTCCTTGTCCTTATCCTTGTCCGCAGATGAATCCTGCTTTGGCTTCTCATCCTTCTTGCTTTTCTCCTCCTTGACCTTAGGATGCACCTTGTCCGTGTCCTTGGCTTTGCCCTTTTCCTCGGCAAGCTTCTGTCTTTCGGCCTCAATGGCGGCCATGGCGGAATCCTTCTGCCGCTGCACTCTGTCGCTCGACTGCTTCTCAGCGGAGGCAATGGCGGACTCCCGCTGGTCAAGCAGGGCGTGCCTCTCGTCCACAGCCTTCTCCCGCGCGGACACGGTGGCCTCGCGCCTCAGTACGTCTGCCAGACGGGCCTTGAAGTACTCATCCACGTCGGCCCAGGCAGCCAGGCAACGCCCCAGCGACTCGTGTTTTGCGGCCATGTCTGCGAACGCGGCCTCGGCGGCCTCCTTGATGGCCCCGAAGCCATCGTCCTCCACGTCTGCATGGCCGTTTGCCTCGTCTTCCTCCCCGGTGTCCGCGGCATTCACGTACCCGTCGTCGTCCTCGTCAACCTCAAAGCCGACTTGGACATGGGCGTTCTGATCGCCGTCTTCAGCGGCTTCGGCTGCGCCTTCCGCCATTTCTGTGTCTTTCTCTTCGCCGCCGGCAGAACCGTCTGCTGTCTCTGCAGCCCGGTCTGCAGCTTGCTCGGCGGCTTGGTCAGCCGGCTCCGCTGTCGCACGATCCGTAGGTTCCTCCTTTGCGGCAGCAACGGCGTCCTCGGCCATAGTGACGTAGCCTGTGACTTCGGTGAGACGGCCTTGCGAGTTCAGTGCCGACCAGGATCCGCAGAAGCGGAAGTGCTACCAAAACTGACTGGTATGAGGGGGTGGTGCGAGTCCTGCACAGACGACACCCGATAGCGCTCGAGTAGAGTGTTCACATCCGTGGTCTAGGGTTCATAGACGAAAAGGATCCGTTTGGGACACAATAATCTTCAATTACTGGGTTTCAAATGTATAACAAAAGCAGATCGACAGTTGTGAATAGATGCAACCAATTCGGGCAATCCAACTAGTCTTCAAACCCTCCAGAAGGATAACACTACTAAAATAGGATAAATTGATTCGAAGTGCTTGGTTCTTGCCCACTTTTCACGTGGGTCACCACCGCCATTTGTCGCTCACCCCAAATCCTCTAGCCTCTCCACATGAAGCGGAAAGGTCTTCAATCGGAGCGCTTTCCTATCAATTGCCTATATGACACCATCCAATGATGCCTTGGTTCCAAAAAAATTGTCAGTATTGAGAAATATTGTTGAATTTCATTGAGGCAAACAGCATCAATTGAGTCACTTGTGATACTTATGTTTTGTTAATGGCTTCGAGTTGGACAAGTACGATTTGAAAGACTTCCTAATTGCACAACATTCTTAGCCAACCACAAGCCACCAAGACGGATGATGCAAAAATGAGTGCATAATCATTCGCACACAGTAAAATTAGGGGCGAGCCTTATTACATCTCACTTTTTGTAGGTCCACAACCTCTGGCCAATTCGACGCCAGTTGTCCACCGCTGTTTCCTTGTTTGAGGGATTGTTACGTTGAGAATTTTGCTTACAATTGAAGTTGGTGGGAAGTGCCGTCAAGCTTCCTCATCCACCTGGAGTTTCCCAATGATTAACCATACTCTAGACTGGGCCGTATCATCCACACCTCAGATATGTACTTCTATGGGTAACGAGTCTCAAAAGCATTGCGCTTCGATAGTGGCAAAAACTAGACATAAGAATACGTTTTTGACACTACAGAGACTTGGGCTGTTGCAACGGACACCTCTTATAGAGGTAACATTTCATCGTCAGTCCTCATTGCTACGGAGCGCAAATAGCACATCTTGGATATACGTGCCCACCAAAAAAAAAGGAAAAAAAAACACTCTACATGAATGCTTCACATAGAGCGTGGTAAACATACCATGCTGCCATGCCACGGGTGGGGTTGTGTGGCATGGCAGCATAACTTGGTGGGGCATGAAATTGCGTGGTGACTTTGTCTTGTTGCTTTGCCTTGTTGCTTACCCTATTACTTTAACCTATTGCTTTTGCCCTAGTGCTTTCCCTTAATGCTTTGTCCTGTTGATTTCCCCTATTGCTTTACCTTGGTCCTTTGTCGTCTTTCTTTACCCTGTTGCTTCATCCTTTTGCTTTGTCTTGTTGCTTTCTCTTGTTGTTTTTTCCTCTTTCTTTGCCCTGTTGCTCTGCCTTGCTGCTTTGCCCTATTGTTTTGTTCTTTTGCTTTGTCCAGTTTCTCCACTCTATTGCTTTTTCCACTTGCTTTGTCTTGTTGCTTGGTCCTGTTGCTTTGCCTTGCTGCTTTGCCTTCTTGCTTTATCTTATTGCTTTTGCCCTCTTGCTTTGCCCTACTGCTTTGACCTATTGCTTTGCACTATTGCTTCACCCTGTTGCTTTGCCCTAGTCCTTTAACCAATCACCTTTTATTGTTATCTTGCCCTATTACTTTTTACTGTTGCTTTATCTTGATGCTTTATCCCCTTTCATTACCCTATGCTTTACCCAATTGCTTTGCCTTGTTTCTTTGTGTTGTTGCTTTGCTTTATTGTTTTGTCATGTTCATTTCTCCCATTGCTTTGTCATGTTGTTCTTTGCTATTGCTTTGTGCTGTTGCTTTATTCCGCTGCATTCCCTTATTGCTTTGCCCTATTGCTTTTCCCTATTACTTCGTGTCATTGCTTTGTCCTACTACTTTTCCCTCTTTCTTTGTCCCATTTCTTTATCTTTTTACTTTTCCCTCTTGCTTCTCCCTATTACTTTGTCATATTACTTCTTCCTATTGCTTCGCCCTATTGCTTTGTCATGTTGCTTTGTCCTGTTGCTTTGTCTTGTTGCTTTGCTCCTTTCCTTAGGCATGTTGCTTTGTCTTCTTGCTTTGCCTTCTTGCTTTGCCCTAGTGCCTTGTCATGTTGCTTTGTCTTGTTACTTTGCCTTGTTGCTTTGTCTTGTTTCCTTGCCCTCTTCATTTGTCCTATTGCTTTACCATGTTTCTAGGTCCTATCATTTTACATTGTTGCTTTGACTTTTTGCTTTGTCTTGTTGGTTTGTCTTGTTGCTTTGTCTTGTTTCTTTTCCATGTTGCCTTGTCCTATTGCTTTTTATTGTTGCTTTATCATGTTGCATTGCCCTTTTTTTTCCCGTTACTTTATCGTGTTGCTTTGCCTTGTTGCTGTGCCCTCTTGTTTCGTCTTGTTGCTTTGTCCCATTGTTTTGCCTTGGTCCTTTACCTTGTTGCTTTAACCTGTTGCTTTGCCCCATTGCTTTGTCCAATTGTTTTTTCCTGTTGCTTTGCCCTATTGCTTTGCCTTGTTTCTATGCACTGTTGCCTTGCCCTATTCCTTTGTCGAGTTGCTTTGCTTTGTTGCTTTGTCTTGTTGCTTTGCCTTGTTGCTTGCCCTAAAACTTTCTCCCATAAATTCAATCCCATTGCAGTATCCCTTTACTTTGTCCTATTGCTTTGTACTATTGTTTTACCCTGTTGCTTTGCACTGTTGCTTCGTCTTGTTACTTTTTGTTGTTGCTTTGTCTTACTACTTTTCCTTGTTACTTTGCCCTACTACTTTTTCCTCTTTCTTTGTCGTATTGCTTTGTTTTATTACTTTGCCCTGTTGCTTTATCTTGTTGATTTGTCGTGTGCTTTGTCCTCTTGATTTATCCTATTGCTTGGCATTGTTATTTTTCCCTCTCAATTTATCTTGTTACTTTATTCTCGTACTTTTTCTTATTGCTTTCTCATGTAACTTTACCCCGTAACTTCGTCCTATTGCTTTGATCTCTTGCTCTACCCTATAGATCTGTCTTGTTGCTCTTTCCTGATTACCCTGCTACAAAGGAGAGCCTACGGTCTTTCAGCATGTTCCTTATGTCAAAATTTAGCACGACTATGTGAACCGTATCAGAGGCACATGATTGTCTTCATATTGAAGGTGGTTTTTGGGCTCATTTTTCCAGATGATCGGAGTGTGTAGTTGGAGAGTGGTCATACAAATTGAAGTATGGACAATTCAATCTTTGCTTCATGTCTTAGGAAAGAAGGCGTAGTGGAGTACACAGTGGCCTCTTGTTTGAAGGAAGAAGGATCTACAGCCATGTACTCGATCGAGAATGAACAGGCAGCGGACCTAGACAATGCATTTGAAGATCACCGTGTATGAAAGATTTCCAGCTTCAAGATTTCCACTGCAAACCCTTGCAAATGAGCTTACCCGCAATGAGGTAGCAGATGTTCACTACTCTCTAAGGCTGTCTACTTCACCCAAGAATGACTGAAAATGTTACTGAACAGCCCCGTATTCATTTGAAGGCGGCAGCCGCTTCTCGCAGACCCGATGCGTTGGCGACCTTCCTCGACTGTCCGTATGGTGTGAAATATCTTTGAAATCTTGCATCCGCATTGAGATATTTCTGTTGTTTCCACTACATGCGCTGGATGCCGAGTCCGCAATGAAGAATTACTGACCATGGCCGTTCGGCCGAACGGGTGTCCTTTGCCGTGATTGGAAACTCCCCCAGTAAGGCTCCAGATTAGGGAGCATTCGGACAGCATGACTGACTTTAGAGGAGAACAAATGGATTGAATGGACCTTTCGCAGCTTCATTCAACCGGACTGCTCCTTGATGGCTGCTTATTCTAGAGTTCGACGACGCACTTCCATCGACGGTCCGATCGAGATCGGGGGAAAGAGATTCCTTTTAAGCTACTTTTATATTAATCGACTGACTATGGTAACGGCCTGGATTGTACGCTGGACGACAAGAGCTCGGATATTGGAGCGAATGGATAGTGTGTCAACAAACACTGTTCATGCAGTCCGAAGTACACTCTTGACCGTTGCCTTAATCGGTTCACAAATGAAAGTGTCTACTAAAAGAGAATATTTCGATGAAGTTTCATGTCGGACTGTCGATAACCGTCGACATCCCCACTTTGTTGAAAAAAACATTTATGCAATTGAGGCGGAGTCCGGTTGGGTGAAGGTTATTCACGGTCCATCCGCTTGGGGGAGTCCTCCACCCTTAGCCCAGTCGTTCTGTCCGAGCCTCTTTTTTCTGGAGCCTTAGTGGGGAGTTGTCCAGCCACGGCACTTCTGTGGTCCACCGTATCTACTCGATTTCAGTCAGCGAGGCGGTGAATCCAGTCTGGCCCACCAGTTTCCTGTTCGGCCGGCTGGCCACCGTCGTTTCCAGTCTGGTTAGCCACCAGACGCGATGACCAAATTCTTGTTAATGTTGAGCAAGACGCTAATACATTTTCCACAAACTGGCTGTAGGGTACTAAGCTAATCTTGACAAACTTGAAAGGAGTGAGAGCAACAACAGAATCTAAAAGTGATGTACATGGACAATCATGATCCTTATTTTAGAAAAATATAAGAATATTTTCAAGATTAAATTTTTATGATAAACTAGAATCATGGAAATTCCTCCATGAATGTATTGATTAGTGTTCCTTGTCAGACCCAGGCGACTGTTGAGGCCTCTAGTGTGGGAGACCATGTGAGAGCTGGGTAATCAGTGCCTTTTGTGTCCATTGACATGTTTTTGGCCCATAGACGTCGTAACTCAACTACAGTAAAGACCAATCTATGGGAGCACAATGCAATTGATGGGCTTTCACAACACATCATCATTGTTGAAATCCATTCCCAATGTGCTATTTTTTTAATTTTAATATTGAGCATGAATTTCATGATATACCATCGCTTTCTCACAAGATTTCCTTCTGTTCCTTTCGATGTGCCCTTAGAGCCTTAATGTCTCTCTAATTCTCTTGAAAGGAAGAGGTGGAGTACTCCAAATCTTTGTTTTCTGCCACCATTTGGTGTTGAAATGGTAGCTGTTCCGATGTAACTGATTCTTTTTTTAAACATGACGTTAATTCAATGACGGTCACCATATAGAGAGAGAATGAATATATATGGTGACCGAGGCCTTCAAGTAGTGACTCACATGTCACATCTTATGGGAAAGAACAATAAGGCATAATAGCCCTTCTACCGAATCCACGAGGGGGTTGGTGATGCCCTACCCAGCAATCACATTACATTGACGTCTTGTCGAGTGACTTAAAGAAAACTCTCATACCTAGTCGCTTCACCATGCTTGATCAGCGGCATGCACCACTAATCAAGCGAAGCGAGGTGTGAGAAATTGCTACAAAGCTTCCGAGACTTCCTGCTGCGGACGTGGCGACACTGTCCATTCAGTTGGCGCACTAGCAAGCAAGCACATGGAAGATACATGAAGGGTTACGCTAGGGAGACGCTCAAAGTCTCATGAGCTTCAATAGATTAGTAATACATAGAAGAATGAAAACTGACAAGTACACAGGATAAATACCTGCCATGGTGCATGGCGGATGACGCACGCGGCAGCATCAGTTTTTCCTAAAACTGGCCCAAAACCACTGATTTGGTCGTAATTCTGCGCACAAGCATCCAAACACAACACCGACTAAACCTAGAGATGCGGAATGTCGACCCGGACGTCACAACTATCAAACAAATAGGTCCGGCATGATCAGCGGACATACAATGCAAAACATGTACATCGGGCTTAGGAGCCAGTCCACCGAGAAAACTCTAATGACTACAGAAAAGCTGCAAATCATCTCAGCAAGCACCCGGGACGTCGTGGCTGCTGTGTGGCAGCTGCTAGTGGGTGGAGCCACCACCCGTCGATGCTCCGGCGCCAACAAGGTCTGCATAAGGGATCTCTCTTAGCATGGATATGGCCGAGTGGTCACACTAAGCTGTAGAAACAGACGGGGACAACTCACGTCACAATACTCCCCCATGACCGGATGGTGGGCATGTCCATACAGGTGCATAACTGACACAAGTAAGCAACAAGATGCTCAACAGTCCATGTTCGCACACCCCACTCTCAGTCATTCCCAGGGAAGGGGCAAAGCCCGACAGAACAAATGGCCACTATGAACTTAACGCGCGCAAGTGCTTTGGTTAAGAAGTCAGCCTGCTGCATGTCCATGTCGACCCTGATGACGGAGATCACTTGTCGCTCCACAAGATCATGCACAAAGTGATGCTCAATTGCAATCTGCTTCGTGCGTGCATGAAACACACCAGAGTTCTCTGCAATGGCAAGAGCACTCTGGTTCTACAGTGCAGAACGACACAAGGCACAGACTGACACAACTCACGAAACAGAGGTTGTAGCCGTACCGCCTCAGCAGCCCGAGCCCCTAGAGCAACATACTCAGCCACTGATGAGTTACGTGCTATGCAAACCTGCTTGCCACTCTGCCATGATACTACGGTGCCACCAAGAAGGAACACGTAGCATGTACATTTGCGCCTATCAGGATTCCACGCCTGGTCACTGTCTGCGTAGCTGTCCAAAGCAGAGTCCAAGGTACGGCGTGACGACCACGTACCGTACCACTCGCACAACTGCGTGAAGGGCTCTCGCTCGAGAACACTGCAAAAACTGCACAAGGAGGTTGACCACGAAGGCAATGTCGAGTCTTGTGGTAGTGGCCAAGTACGTCAAAGAGCCAATCAGGTGCAAGTACATGATCACGTCCACTGTCTCCCCCAGCTCCTGGATCATCCACCTTCAGAGCATCCTGCACGTCTGGTGTGATGGGGGTGGAGGCTGTGGGAATAACACCATGGAGGTCAGCAAATTACTCCCCAACAATGCTCGCGTAACGTGCCTAATACAACAAGAGTTTCCACCACTGACGATCACGCACGATCTCCATCTCGAGAAACACAGCTGCAGGACCAAGGTCTTTAATCCCATAGGCAGCCTTTAGAACTGCCTTGGCCTCCTTCACGGCCTCCATAGAAGGATATGGAATTAGGAGATCGTCCACGTAGACCAGGATAGCAGTGAATCTCCCATCTGTCTGTCTGAGAAAGAGGGATGTGTTGGCGTCATTTTGCACGTAACCGTTACGTGCCAGTGTACCGGTGATCTCCAAGTTCTATCACATGAATGACCGTTTCATGCCGTACAAGGCCTTGCACAAGCGCCAGAATTTTTCATGGACCTCGAATCCAGGTGGGTGGACCATGTAGATATCCTCCTCTAAGGTGCCATAGAGGAACACATTGTTCATATCCATCTGGTGCAGCTCCCAGTCGTGGTGAGCAACAACCCCAAGGAGAGCATGAGCGGTGGTCATGTGGCCAACGGGTGCAAAGATGTCAGTGAAATCTACATCCTCAACCTTTGAGAATTCCTTGGCCCTCAAGCGAGCCTTGTATTGATCCAGTGTGTCATCAGGCTTCACCTTCTTGCAAAAGACGCACTTGGCCTGTACAGCTTCCGTCCAGGCGGGAGGTCCGCAAGCTCGTAGACCCCGTAATCATGGTTGACTCTCAGGTCATCCTCACAAGCAGTACGCCACAAGCTTGCATCCAGAGCTGACAGTGCCTCCTTCAATGTGCTTGGAGTAGGCGTCACCGAGGGAGAGCTCTGGGTGGCTAAGACGGAAGTCTCCGGACTCGGTTTGACCACGACAAGGTCGGCTGCGGCATCGCAAGCGACCAAGAACTCTCGCAATACCAACTCCTTGCCGACAGGACATGCTGGATGCACCGTAGTGTAGTCTGCCTAGACACTCAGGCCAAGGACCTTTGTGCCAGGATTGTCACTCTGAACACTGCGGATCGGGCGTCTAGGCACTGAGACAGCAGTCCGCTGAGCCCTAGAGGGTAGTGGTCGGAGACGACCACAGGGCTCGCGGGAGAAGCTCGATGTTGAGATGCTCACCTCAGGATGTGGAGAAGGCTACTAGGCCATAGCCGTAAGGGAAAGGGGTGCATGCATAGGAGTGGGTATGATAGAGGGGACTGGCACTGGCACGAGATCAGGCGTGCCAGAGGTGTCTTGCACAGTCATGGGATCAAGTGTGTTAGAGGGGAACAATACTAGCACCGGATCAGGTGTGCCAAAGGGGACCGACACTGGGACGAGATCAAGTGGGCCAGAGGGGACTGATGAGGCTACTGGATCCACAGTCACGATGGCCGGATCATCAGCAGTCAAAGACCGGAACGCAGGTGAGGAGGCCCGGACAGACCCATTCGCAGGACTAGACTCGCCCATCCATCAGGAGGCTATATAAGTAGGAACGTGTTCAGTGACCAGCGACAGAATGCTTGACAAGTCGCGATAGGTTAGACCCTAACAAAAGAGAGAATCTCAAGAATGGACAATGCGGTGACGAGCAGGGTCCCAAAAGCGCAAGGCCTTTGAACACGGGGAGATGCCGAGGAAGGTACACATGTGTCCCCGAGGTGAGACCTTGGACTCCTCCTAGTCGTTGGTGTACCAGATGCATGTGAGGGATCCCCAAACGTGAGCGAGATGGAGATCAACACGATTGCCGAACCACAACTCGTACGGCGTGACATGGTATGGAAGCGGACCATGCAGCAAGCGGTTCCAGACCCACGTCATCAAGGGAAAATGAGTATGGAAGACCACACTAAGAACGCATAGAGTGAACCGAATTCTCCACGGTGCAGTTCCAACGCTCTGAAAAACCATTCTAGTGTGGTGTAACAGGGACGGAGAGCTGGTGAAAAATACCGTGCTGAGGAAAGTAAGCATCCATCTCGCCAAAGAACTGGCCATCACGATCCGAGCAGAACGTGTGGAGGCTGTGACGAGACTAACGCTTAGCCATCACAAACCACGGGCGGACCGCCAGTGCGTCATCGCTTTTGTGGCAGAGGCTATAGACCCATCGCATCTGGGTGAAGTCATTGGTCAGGGTGAGAACATATCGACCCCGATCAGAGAGGGATGCAACTAGGAGAGGACGGAGAAGGTCTGCGTGGATCAACTCTAGTGGGCACAATTCCCGGGAAGAGGAGTCAGGGTAAGAGCAGCGATGCATCTTACCCTGGGTACAAAAAAGGCAATCAATCTTGGACGGCTTCTCAAAGGAAGCCGCATCAAGACCGAGGGCTGGCTAAGTTCAAATGAGCTTGGATACAGTGTCCGAGCTCACATGGCAGAGGCGACGATGTAACAAGTGTTGGTGCTTAAGGGAGAGAACACCAGTAACAAACACATGTGCAGAAGAGCAAGGGGGAGAAGAAAGAGAGGAAATGCAACAAAGCACATGATAGAGATCATCAACAATAGAGGCATGAAGTACGATGACACGTGTGTCAAGAGTAGTCACTGTGGCAGAGTCAGCTGAGTGCTCAATAGTGAGACCCTTCCTGGTGCATGCACAAATAGAAAGCAGGCTGAGCTCAAGAGTAGGGACAAAGAGCACATTGGAAATGAACAATGGGCTAGACGGATCATCAAAATGCACAACCCTAACTCTCCACACAAGCAATGACTGACCAGAAAATGTGCGAACGGACCGAACGGACGCAACTGGACCGAGCACAACAAAGTCATTACGATGAGAGGTCATGTGATGGGTGGCACCAGAGTCAATGATCCAAGTGCCACTACGCTCACGACCAGTCGTCGACACTCAGAAATATGCCACAGAACACACTGCCTCTGCTGGTCGCGTAGTAGAGGACTCAGGACAACAGTTAACAGCACGGATCTGTGACTTGTCAAGCCAATCAGTACCATCAGGTCCATTGTCAATGCAAGCCAATTGAGCACCACCACAAGAACCATCACGGGCAATGCATGCAGTAAGACAAGCTGTCTCGGGACCACTTGGTTGTGACAACACAATCGCACCTCCTTGAGCACGAAGTGCCAACAGTTGACGAAGCTCCGTGATGGTGCGATCCCGAGGGTCCATATCAGCGCTGCCGCCTGGTGAAACGGATGTGTTTACTGTAATCGTGGTCGCGGCGCACCATGCCCTTGTGTCACTCAAGGAAATCCATTGAGTGTGTGTCGCCTCAAGTTGCGCATCATCCGATTCCATTTAAGAGGCTGCTCACACTCCGCGTAGCGGTGAGCGCCTCCATCGTTGTAGCAATGGACAGATTGTCCACTGCTACTACTCGCTGGCTAGTGCTACTACTGCTGTCTCTTCCCGTGTCGCTTTTTCCCCTTCTTCCCTTATGCAGCCACTGAATTGCCTTAAGTGTGGCCGGCTTGGAGTAGAGGAGGAGGAGGAGGAAGAAGCGGTGGAGGTGGGACTGGTGAACAGGGACTAAGGTGAAGGAGGGATTGCAATCACTGCTACAACAAGTTGACTCTACTGATGGGAAACA
The DNA here is from genome assembly GCA_023375785.1 of Penium margaritaceum. NCBI lineage: Eukaryota > Viridiplantae > Streptophyta > Zygnematophyceae > Desmidiales > Peniaceae > Penium > Penium margaritaceum. The sequence goes on from SZWC01014529.1 coordinate 59,836, forward strand.
ACAACCTCATGAGCCAATGTGGCTTAGAAGAAGTAGCGATGGGCTCACGGAAGCAGCTACATTCACTTCGACAATGCGGAGAGGGCCACACGGTCGAAGCCCGTAAAGAGCTTCACGTGTTCCAAGTGCGTCCCCATCATGATGGTATCGAGTGTCCATAGTTGCGTCCCACCTTTGGTGCCAAGGCGCGTGTAAAGGCGCATGGCGCACCTCCAGCAGTCAGCTCCAAGGTCCGTGGGACCCTGATGGAGGGAGTGAAACTCACGCAGTCAGGCCGTCCTTGTGGTATGGGTCTTTGTAGCGAGAAGTGTCAGAGCCAGCTCCCAACCCTGGCATGAATCAGCTCCAGTCCCTGTCCCGGTCTCCCCCAAGAAAGGACAAAAGTGGACCGTAGTCTCCCGCAGCATGGCTAAGAGTAGACCGCGCATCGCCCTCATTGCTGTCTCAACCGGGTGAGCATCGCGAGTCTGAAATTGGCTGTGGTCAGACTCCCTCAGAGGTAGCCTACACCTTGAACAAGATCTCCCAATAATCAGAGCCCTCCTCAGTATCATAACGGGGTAGAGGTGTCTCAAAGTCTTTCGGTCGCCGCTCAATGGAGAGGGCGAATTCAGGCTTCAAAGGTTCTGGACGAGGTATAGGGAGACCACTAATGAGGTAACGCCACAAAGGGTGAATGCTGCTGAATGACTGATGCTTACAATGAGAAGGTGGCGGAGTGAGAGACTATAGCCCCAGACATAGCTCACGAAGACGCTCCTCAAGCACACCAATCTCGTCCTCGCGTGTGTCATCCTCTACCTCCTCATCCCAAGTGTCAACCTGTGATGAGGGGTGCTGAGGCTGCGGTGCTGTGTAGGGCGTAGAATGCTGAACGGATGCTGCAACAGCAGTAGATCCTCCTGGTGGCTGCTGTGAGGGCCCCGATTGACCCCGTAGTCACTCTGCGATCTCCTACAACGCGTCAGATCTGCCGCTGCTGCTGCCGGCGCATCTCATCCTGCATCTGACGAAGCTCCTTCATCAAGAGTGAGTGCGATCGTGGACTGATAATGCCTGAAGATGAGAGGAGGAGGGGTCTCTTGACGCTTTGCCCTTGTCACTCACAGGCGCCATCGTAGTGCTTAGTATGGGGCCGAATATGAAAATGCAAAAAATGAACTAGCTAGTTCGCAAGTTGGGGCAATGATAACTTTGATGTAGCGTTCGGGAACCCACGCTTTTTGGTTAGTCTGCCCTCTTAGTCTGCTATATTAGTCTGTATGTCTGAGAGCTCTGGTTTGTTACTCAAAAGTGCGCACGCCAAAGTTAGCACCAGAAAGTAGCTAGAATGAAGCAATGACTAATTAGGAATGAAGAATGAACAACCAACTGAGACCCCTCCCCGTACTAGGCTCGCCTCAGCTCTGTGAGACTTGCTACTAATAAAATCAGCCAACTAGGAAAATCCTAGCATTATCCTATATGGCAGAATTTTCCTAGGTGAGATCTGCCACACACCAGACAGCCCCAAACCCGGGCGTTGCTCGTTTTGCCAAAAACCTGGAATATACCAAAAAAACTTATGTGAACACATTTTTGCAGTTAGAATCAGCAAGAAAGATAGCTAAGAGGAGTTACAGCTGCCCGAACTCAGGCGCCGGCTACATTGCTCCCGAGAGCCAACTACGAATACTAATGATGTGCCAACCAAGGGTAGTTGTCGATGGAGCTGGTCGTGCAAGAGTGCAGTATCAGAAGCATGAGGAGGAGGAAAACCACATGCTCGGCTTCACTTCGACACGTCCACTCCAACAAACAGCGCTCCGTTGGCATCAGCGTCCATCCATTCAGTCGTCTGCACGAGCATGTACACCAGCCAAGAGATCACAATATGAGTCACTGAGGCAATGCACAGATCAAACAACACCGGACATGGAACCGGCATCGTTTCTCAAGGATTTGAAACGTTTAGAAAGTTTGATGTTTTGACCTAAAAAATACTGACGTCAGTAAATCTGACGATTATGTCAGTGTCTTTACGCTAACGAAGAAAAGCTAGCATTTTTTTTTGTTGGCGTACTGTACGCCAACGGTTTTTTTGGGAACTCACGTGGACTCTCCGTGTCTCGTGGGGGTGACCGCGTCATCCCCTGCCCGCTCCTTTAGAGGGACTGCGCAGATTTGCCCTACTTTTGCATAGTGCTATGCAGCTTCTACGCAGCTGCGTAGCAGTACTACGCAGCAACAGTGCTGCGCAGCAACAGTGTTGCGCATCAACAGTGTTACGTAGCAACGTAAGCTGGCTGCTACGACCACGGCCACTGCTGTCGCGCTGCTATTGTTGCTTCTGCCGTTGTTGTTATGCTGTTGTTGCTGCTCGCGGCTGCTGACTCTGTTGCTGCTCCAAGCTGCTGCCGCCGTTGCGCGCTGCCATTGCTCGCAGCTGCCACCGCGAGCTGCTGCTGCGAGCTGATTCTTCCCTTTTTTTTGGTGCAGATTGGCAGCCAGACACGACTGTTGCTGCCACTCGGTGCTGCTGCTGCTGCTGCTTGGTGTGGTGGCTGCTCGAGTTCGTAACTGTTGCAGCTCACTCAGTGAGGTGGTAGCAGTTGCATGGTGATGTCGTTGCTACAAACGGTTGCGACGGGTCCCAAGATACGAGGGCGACAATGACTCTCATTGCTGCTGCCGGTGCTGCGTCTCTGTGACACAGCTCAACAAGAGGGGTCTCACAGCTGTGATACCATGAGAAATTGATAGGAAGCTTCCTAGACTTGCCGTTACTGATGTGGCGATACTGTCCAGTCAGCCGGCGCACTAGCAAGCAAGTAGGTGCAAGAAACAACAAGGGTTACGCTAGGGAGATGCTCAAAGTCTCATGAGCTTCAATAGCCTAGTAATGCACAGAGGAATGACAACTTACAAGTACGTATCATAAACACATTCCGCGACACACGGCGGGTGACGCACGCGGCAGTGTCAGTTTGTCCTTAAATTGGCCCAAAGCCAAATACTAGCCGTAACTCTGCGCACAGGTATCCAAACGCAACATCATCTGAACTTAGAGATGTTGAGTGTCGAGCCAGACGCAATGTCTGGTCACACGCACAAGTCCGGCATGGATCAGCGGACAGACAATGCAAAACATGCAAATCAGGCTCAGAAGCCAGTCCACCAAGAAAACTCTAATGACTACAGAAAAATTGCTGAGCATCCCAGCAAGCACCCGGGACGTCATGACATCTGTGTGGAAGTTGCTGGTGGGTGGTAAGAAGATGCATAGAAGCTTCCTAGCCACACTCCCGTTGACCAGGCGTCAATGCCTAATCAGACGGTGACGACAGTCACAAGTCGAGCACGTAACGGCAAGGGTTTGACTAGGGGACACAAGGCAAAGTGTCGGAATGCTTCATAAGCATTTGCAGAGAGAGATAGAAAATGATAGGTCCATGGCATAAATACCTGCCGCGGCGCACAGCGGGTGTCGCACGTGGCGGTTCAAGAGCTGTCCTAAAACCGGCCCACAACCACTGTTTTGGCCGTAACTCTGCGCACACATGTCAGAATGCTGCACCGTCTGAACCTAGACGTGCAGAATCTTGAGCCGGACGCTACGACTGGTCACACGCACAAGTCCGGCATCAATCTGTGGAAGGACAATGCAAAACATGCAAATCGGCCTCAAGAGCCTGTCCACCGAGAAAACTCTAGCGTCTGCAGAAAAACTGCAGAGTACCCCAGCAAGCACCCGGGACGTCATGGCAGCCGCCTGGTGGCTGCTGGCGGGTGAATCCACCAACCATCAGTGCTCCGGCGCCAGCTGGGTCCGCATCAGGGATCTGCACGAGCATGGACACNGTCCATGGCATAAATACCTGCCGCGGCGCACAGCGGGTGTCGCACGCGGCGGTCCAAGAGCTGTCCTAAAACCGGCCCAAAACCACTGTTTTGGCCGTAACTCTGCGCACACATGTCAGAATGCTGCGCCGTCTGAACCTAGACGTGCAGAATCTTGAGCCGGACGCTACGACTGGTCACACGCACAAGTCCGGCATCAATCTGTGGAAGGACAATGCAAAACATGCAAATCGGCCTCAAGAGCCTGTCCACCGAGAAAACTCTAGCGTCTGCAGAAAAACTGTAGAGTACCCCAGCAAGCACCCGGGACGTCATGGCAGCCGCCTGGTGGCTGCTGGCGAGTGAATCCACCAACCATTAGTGCTCTGGCGCCAGCTGGATCCGCATCAGGGATCTGCACGAGCATGGACACGGCCGAGTGGTCAAAGTAAGCTGTACAAACGGACGGAAACAGCTCATATCACAACACTCCCCCATGACCCGATGATACGCATGTCCATATGCGTGCAGAACTGACACATGTGCACAACTAGATGTACAACAGTCCATGCTTACACACCCCACTCTCAGCCACTCTCAGGCAAGGGGCGTAGCCCGACAGAACGAATGGCCACCATGAACTTTCCACGCGCAAGCGCCCTGGTCAAGAAGTCAGCCCGCTGCATGTCCGTGCCGACCCAGATGACAGAGATCACCTGCCGCTCCACAAGATCAGGCACAAAGTGATGCTCAACAGCAATGTGCTTCGTGCGTGCATGAAACACACCAGAGTTGTCTGCGATGGCAAGAGCACTCTGGTTGTCACAACGTAGAACAATGCAGGGCACAGACTGACGCAACTCACAAAACAGACACTGCAGCCACACCGCCTCAGCAGCCACAACCCCAAAAGCAACATACTCAGCCTCTGATGAGCTACGTGCGATACAACCCTGTTTGCCACTGTGCCACAACACAGCGGTGACACCAAGCAGGAATACGTAGCCTGTCCTGCTGCGCCCATCAGGACTCCACGCCCAGTCGCTGTCTGTGTAGCCGTCGACTACTACCGAACACTGCCGTCGAAAGCAGAGTCCGAGGTACGGTGTGGACACCACGTACCGCACCACATGCACAACAGCATGAGGGGCTCTCGCCCGAGGACACTGTGAAAACTGTGTAAGGAGGTTGACGGCAAAGGTAATGTCGGGTCGTGTGGTAGTGGCCAACTGCATCAAGGAGCCGATCAGGTGCAAGTACAGGGTCACGTCCACTATCTCCCCCAGGTCTGCGGAAACATCCTGCCCGTCAGGTGTGATGGGGGTGGAGGCTGTAGGAACTGCACCCAAGAGGTCAGCAAACGGCTCCCCCACAACATGGGCATAACGTGCTTGGTGTAACAAGAGTGTTCGTCGCTGGCGATCACGCACGATCTCCATCCCGAGAAACACAGCTGCAGGACCAAGGTCCTTCATCCTGTAGGCAGCCTGGAGAACTGCCTTGGCCTCCTTCACGGCCTCCATAGAAGGAGACGCAATCAGGAGGTCGTCCACGTAGACCAGGTTTGCAGTGAAGCTGTCAACTGTCCGTCTGCGAAAGAGGGACGAGTCAGCATCACTCTGTACGTAACCGGCACGTGTCAGTGTACCAGTGATCTCCAAGTTCTTGCACCTGGGTGACGGTTTCAAGCCGTACAAGGCCTTGCGCAAGCGCCAAACCTTGTCACCGACCTCAAACCCAGGTGGCTGGACCATGTAGATCTCCTCCTCTAAGGTGCCATGGAGGAACGCGTTGTTCACGTCCATCTGGTGTAGCTCCCAGTCGTGGTGAGAAACAACCCCGAACAGAGCGCGAGCCGTGGTCATGCGGCCAACCGGTGCAAAGGTGTCAGTGAAATCCACTCCCTCAACCTACGAGAACCCCTTGGCCGTCAAGCGAGCCTTGTAGCGATCCAGTGTGCCTTCAGGCTTCACCTTCTTACGAAAGACCCACTTGGCCTGTACAGCCCTCCGCCCAGGCGGGAGGTCGACAAGCTCATAGACACCGTGCTCACGGATGGCTCTCAGCTCATCCTCACAAGCAGCACGCCACAGGTCTGCATCATGAGCTGAGAGTGCCTCCTTCAACNGGTGCAGCTCCCAGTCGTGGTGAGCAACAACCCCGAACAGAGCGCGAGCCGTGGTCATGCGGCCAACCGGTGCAAAGGTGTCAGTGAAATCCACTCCCTCAACCTGCGAGAACCCCTTGGCCGTCAAGCGAGCCTTGTAGCGATCCAGTGTGCCATCAGGCTTCACCTTCTTGCGAAAGACCCACTTGGCCTGTACAGCCCTCCGCCCAGGCGGGAGGTCGACAAGCTCATAGACACCGTGCTCACGGATGGCTCTCAGCTCATCCTCACAAGCAGCACGCCACAGGTCTGCATCGTGAGCTGAGAGTGCCTCCTTCAACGTGCCAAGATCAGGCATCGTCGAGGGAGCGCTTTGGGTGGCTAAGACACACGCCTCCGGACTCGGTCTGACCGAGACAAGGTCGGCTACGGCGTCGCAAGCGACCTAGAACTCTCGAGAGATCAACTTGTGGCCGACATGACATGCTGGGTGAATCTCGGTGTAGTCTGCCTGGACACTCAGGCCAAGGGCCTTCGTGCCGGGCTTGCCACTCTGAATACTACGAGTCGGTCGTCTGGGCACAAGGTCAGCAGTCCGCTGAGCTCTAGAGGGCAATGGTCGCAGGCGACCGCCAGGCTCGCGGGAGTACCTCGACACAGCGCTCGCCTCAGGCTGCGGGGAAGGCTGCTGTGCCAGAGTCGTAGGAGGTATGGGTGGATGCACGAGAGTGGGTGTGACGGAGGGGACTGACACTGGTAAGGGGTCAGGTGTACCAGAGGGAACCGGCACTGGCACCAGTACGGGATCGGTTGTGCCTGAAGGGTCTGACACCGACACAGGGTCAGGTGTGCCAGAAGGAACTGACGCTCGTACGGGATCAGGTGTGTCAGAGGGAACTAGAGCTCGCACGGGATCCGGTGTGGAACAAGGAAGTGGCACAGGATTGGGTGTGTCGGACGGTACGGATGAGGCTACTGGACCCACAACCACGATGGCCGGATCGTCAGCAGCCGGAGACCGGTCAGCAGTTGAGGAAGCCCGGCTGGACCCATCCACTGGACTAGCCTCCCCCATCCGCCGGGAAGCCACACAGGTAGGAACGTGATCGGCGGCCGGCGACAGAATGCTGGACAAGTCGCGGTAGGTGAGAGTCTCAAAGAAGAGAGCATCTCGAGACTTGACAATGCAATGGCGAGCAGGGCCCCAAAACCGGCCAGGCCTTCGACCGGGGGGAGATGCCGAGGAAGGCACACATGCCTCCCCGAGGTGAGACCTTAGAACCCTGCTGGTCCTCAGTATACCAGACACAAGCGAGACGGAGATCAGCGCGATGGCCGAACCACAGCTCATACGGCTTGACATGGTCTGGAAGCGGACCATGCGGCAAGCGATTCCAGACCCACGTCATGTAGGAGAAGCCATCAAAGGCAAAGGACTCCGGTAGACCGCACTCAGACCGCATAGCGCGAACCGCATCCTCCATGGTGCGGATCCAACGCTCAGACATACCGTTCCGCTGTGGTGTAGCAGTGGCAGAGAGCTGGTGAAAGATACCGTGCTCGGCAAAGTAGGCATCCATCTCGCCCAGGAACTCGCCACCACGATCTCAACGAAATGTGTGCAGAGTGTGATGAGACTGACGCTCAGCCATCACAAGCCACAGGCGGACTGCCAATGCGACATCGCTCTTGTGGCACAGGTTGTAGACCCACCGCATCCGCGTGAAGTCATTAGTCAGGGTGAGAACGTATCGACCCCGATCAGAGAGGGACTCGACTGGGAGAGGGTCGAGAAGGTCCGAGTGAACCAACTCAAGTGGGCGTAGTGCCCGGGAGGAGGAGTCAGGGTAAGAGCAGCGATGCATCTTGCCCTGGGCGCAAAAAAGACAGTCGGTCTTGGGCGGCTTCTCAAAAGAAGCTACGTCAAGACCGAGGGCTGGCTGAGTACGAATGAGCTTGGACACAGTGTCCGAGCTCACATGGCAGAGGCGATGGCGTAACAAGCGCTGGTGTTCTGGGGAGAGAACACCAGTGACAAACACTTGCGCAGAAGGGGGAGGGGAAGGAGAAAGAGAGGGAGTGCAATGAGACACACGATACAGGTCATCAACAACAGAGGCACGAAGCACAACGGCACGTGTGTCAAGAGCAGTCACTATGGCAGAGTCAGCAGAGTGCTCAACAGTGAGGCTCATCCTAGTGCATGCACGAACAGAGAGCAGGCTGAGCTCAAGAGCAAGGACAAAGAGCACATCAGAAATGTACAAGGGGCCAGACGGACCATCGAACCGCACAACCCCAACTCCCTGTACAGGCAACGACTGACCAGACCCTATGTGAACAGACCGAACAGACGCAACGGGACCCAGCACAACGAAGTCACTGCGACGACATGTCATGTGATGAGTGGCCCCAAAGTCAATAATCCAGGTGCCACTCGGCTCACGACCAGTCGTCGACACTAAGCAACGTGCCACAAAACACTTTGCCTCTGTTGGGCGCTCAGAAGAGGACTCGGAACAACGATGGACAACACGGATCTGTGACTCGGCAAGCCAGTCGATACTGTCAGGTCCATCCTCATCGCCAGCCACCATAGCTCCACCACAAGCATCATCACGAGCAACAGATGTAGTAAGACAAGCTGTGTCGGGACCACTCGGTTGTGACAACACACTCGCACCTCCCTGAGTACGAAGAACCAGGAGCTGACGAAGCTCTGCGATCGTGTGATCCCGAGGGTCCACCTCACTGTTGCCGCCTGATGAAACGGGTGCGTCTGCAACACTCGTGGTCGCGGCGTGCCCAGTCTGTGTGTCGCTCGAGGAAGTCCGCTGTGCGTGCGCCGCCTGGAGGCCGCGCATGATCCGAGTCCAGTCAAGTGGTTGCTCACACTTTGTGTAGCGGTGAGCACCTCCACAGTTGTAGCAGTGGACAGAATGTCCACTGCCACTACTCGCCGACTGCTGCTGCGGTCCCTTTCCGCGTCGCTTCTTTCCCTTCTTTCCCTGTGCGGCCGTTGCAATGCCCTGAGTGTGGCTGCTTGGAGTAGAGGAGGAGGAGGAGGAGGAGGTCGAGGTGGGACTGGTGAGCAGGGACAGAGGCTTAGGAGGCGTCGCAGTCATTGCTGCAACCAGTGGACTCTGCTGATGAGCGACGGCAGCCTCATGAGCCGATGTGGCCTGGATGAAGTAGCGATGGGCCCAAGGAAGCAGTTGTAGTGACTCTGACAGCTCAAAGAGAGCCACACGATCGATACCCGTAAAGAGCTTCACGTGGTCCAAATGCGCTCCCATCATGATGGTGTCGAGCGTCCACAACTGCGTCCCGCCACCGTTCCCAAGGCGCGTGTAAAGGCGCATCGCGCGCCTCCAGTAGTCAGCTGCGAGCTCTGTGGGGCCCTGTCGGAGGGAGTGAAACTCACGTAGTCGGGCCGCCCTCGTGGCATGGGTCTCCGCAGCGAAAAGTGTCAGGGCCAGCTCCCAGCCCTGACGCGGATCTGCTGCAATCTCGGTCCCGGTCTGACGGAGGAAAGGACGGAAGTCGATCACAGTCTCCCGTGGCATGGCGTAGACGAGACCCCGCATTGCTCTCGCTGCTGTCTGGGCCTGATGAGCGTCGCGGGTCTGGTACTGGCTGTGGTAGTACGGCCAGACACCCTCAGAATCGGCCCACACATGAAACAGGGTCTCCTAGCAATCAAAGCCCTCGTCACTATCGTAACGGGGTAGAGGTGTCTCAAAGTCCTTCGGTCGCCGCTCCGTGGGGAGGGCGACCTCAGGCTCAGGAGATGGTGGGCGGGGTATGGGGAGCCCACCAGTGAGGGAAACACCACCAAAGGTGAACACTGCTGAACGACGTGTCTGATCCTGACGGCGAGAAGGTGGTGGAGTGGGAGGCTGTGATCCCAGAC